>WYDI02037620.1:0-11034 GCA_009867235.2 Psittacus erithacus | reverse complement strand
TGGATCTAACGAAGAAGTTCTTTAGTGTAAGGGTGGTGAGGCACTGGAATGGGTTGCCCAGGGAAGTTGTGAATGCTTCATCCCTGGCATGTTCAATGCCAGGTTGGACAGAGCCTTGGGTGGCATGGTTCAGAGTGAGGTGTCCCTGTCCATGACAGGGGAGTTGGAACCAGATGATCTTAAGGTCGTTTCCAACCCTAAGTATTCTGTTTCTATGTCTGTCTCTAACAGGATGAATTATAGTCTCTCATTACTCTTACATGGTAAAAACAGTGCATCACTGTGCAAATATAATGGCAGACCATGGTCTTTCTGGCACACTTTGAGTCTTTTTGTACATTTTCTTTTTACCTTGCTAGGAGTATTCCTCTCCTATATAAACTTTTTGCCATGCTGGCTAGCTTTCTAGTAAGAGTGAGAGTTAACGAGCCATTCTCTTATTCCTGGACACTCATTAGTTACTAATGAGTAATGTTTGAAAATAGCAGATGGGCAAGACCAGTCTGCCTTATTTAACATTCTTCCCACATACTGTATAAGGAAGCATGAAAGAAAACTTCTCTGGCTTCTATTTTGTCTTTTCTTGCACCAGTCTTTGTTTTTCTTCTCTTTTATTTTTGCTCCTGTATTTATACTTTTAAAATTTTCTATCCTTCCTTCTTTTCTCTTCATTTCAGTCTTCATATTTTAATTTCTCCTTCACCACTTCTTTCCTAACCCTTTTCCTATGTCTTTTGTTCTTTCTATTTGTTTTCCTTCCTCCTTGATTTAATAGGTTCTTTTAAAGCATTATATTTACATTTTGGTGAGAAGCTCCTTTCATAGTGTTAAGTGATCCTGTAAAATAGTGCTGTGGAGTTTCATGGTATCTATGCCATGGCTTCCAACATATTTTTTCTCCTCCTACAACTTAAGAAAAAGACTTCATATTTGCATTTGTCAGTTTTTAATCAATTCTTTCCTAAGTTTAATGGTAATAGAAAATACTCTCGTAAACTATCTTGATTTCCTAGAGAACATGGACTATGAAATAAAAAGAAAAAAATCCCTTTAGATTTTCAGATTTTATCTGGTCTCTTATACCAACTGCTAGCTCTTCCCACAAGGATGGAACTCTCTCCCTTTTAATTCTTAATAGGTCATTAGGATGTTAGCCTAACTGAGACCCTGATCTCTTCACAGCTGTATCTAAATTGGAGAAAGCCTTTTGCAAGATGTAGCTTTTTGTCTGGGTTTTTTTGTTGGGGTTTTTTGGTGTGTTTGTTTGTTTGTTTTAACTCACAAAGCCAGTAATTACAGGACCCAGTAATTTGTTTACAGTTGTATAAACATATTTCATAAACTTTAAGTGACCTTGTCTTTTACTGTGTCCTATTAGACTCTGTAAGCAAGCGCTTTAGTCTGTTAAGATTCAGTAGCAAAATGTCACCCCGAAATTGATAATCCAAAATGCTTGTGGATAGGTTCTGATCTGCAGGAAATTTTTGACTAGCACACTATTATTTTTCATCTAATTCCACTATACTATAGATAGCTTTGACAAAGTAAATCATAGCACACATAACGGGAGATAGGGCTGCAGTAATGATTAAAAAAATGACTGAAGCATGGACAGCATGGAAGTTTTCCATCCTTCTTGAATGTCAACAGTATGCTGAAGTCATGTTTAGCATCACCACAATGTTACAGTGGTCTACAAAATGTATTACCTTTACCTAAGAGTGCAAAATGTCATGGTGCATGAGAGATCAGAAAAGGAAGTTATGGACCATCTAGGTGCAGCCTGTAATTATTGTGAAGATAAATCTGGGCAGATCTGTAAAATTTAAAAAAAAAATCCAGTTCCACTCCTTCCCCTTAAAAACAACATGGGGTCATTCGGAGGAAATGATCAACTGCAGTACAGGTAATCCCTGATTCTGTAGAACCTAATTTAAAAAGAAAAACCTAGAAAACCCAGTTGCCTGCAACAACAGTGAGAGTAGGTCATGGGTACTGAATGTTCATTCTCTTCTGTGTTAACTGTGGTTTTCTTACATGAAATCCAGGTTACCTGGAGATGAAAAGCTAGTTCAAGTGTTGGTAACATCATACAATATAATTAATATAGCATGCATACACTAATGTAAAAGGCAAAAGTTGTGTTTTAAAGCATGACATCCTAAAATAGGAAGGGGCTAATCCACACCCCCACTTTCCACTGATATATGCTGTGAGCAGGAGTTGTGCAAATTTACACCTCCTTGGCACATATTGTTTCTGTAAAAGCTGACAGCAAACACGTAGTCATAAGGGCCAAAGAGCCCTGCTTTAGCTGTACTGACAGCGGGGAGCTTGCACTGTGGAAGAATTTGGTCCTTGAAGATAATAAGAGCTACACACCCATATCAAAGACAGACCCCCTTAAGCATACTGCTAAGGCAGAAGTGTGCTCAACTATAACGGCATTATAAAGCTGAGCTGTAAAAGCGGTCACCCCACTGACTAACATGAAATATTAGGTTGGTGGGATAAATCACATCTTATGCTTAATTCAGTGGTAAATTGCATTAGAGGGGTACAGTGTGGGAGCAGAGAATGCATACTGAGTAAAAAGCCTTGTTCTATCACTTAATTTCCTGGAATACTGAAAACAGTTCTTTGAAATTTGCTGGTGTGTGAAATCCTCATACCTAAATGGTACTATGGCCTATTATAAAAAAAAGCACCTCATTATCACATCACAAAGTATCCTACAGCAGAAGAAAACCATCATCCTCTCACCTTTCCCACAACTGCCTTATTTGTTTAGACATATTTAATGCTAGCACTTCTGAGTCAATGTCTGGAAATGCTTCTAAATGAGTGACCACCAATTTTGCATAAAGGGCTCAGAGGGGGCAGCCA
Source organism: Psittacus erithacus (assembly GCA_009867235.2). Taxonomy (NCBI): domain Eukaryota; kingdom Metazoa; phylum Chordata; class Aves; order Psittaciformes; family Psittacidae; genus Psittacus; species Psittacus erithacus. The sequence continues at coordinate 8,148 of WYDI02037620.1, read as the reverse complement.
TGCTGGGATGGATAAAACAAAGTGTTTTGAACAGTATTCAGAAATCTGTCAAACCAACATATTCAGTTTAGCCAAGGTCAGTTGCTTCTCTTTGCTTTCTCTTCCCTTCCTCCCTCCCTGCCTTTTTTCCCCCATTCCATTATTTAACATCTTTCACTGATAAGGTCTGACTAGCCTGGCAAGGGTTCAGAAACCAAAACTGAGGGCCCCATCATGTCTGCTGTTGGAGTGAAATGAGCATCTATTCCAGCTTTAAAAGGTTTTCAATTACACTGGTGAAGAAAGTCCACGTTATCTATAACTTTGTCATCTAATGGGTATTTTAACTAGAGCGGTTCTAAGAATAGCAACAAGTGAGTCATGTACAGGGTAGAACAGGTCCTGAAATGAAAGTTGTAAACCCCACAGTTTAAGAATATAAGTAGGAAAACAAGACAGATAAGTCTGTGACCCTAAAGATCACCAGCATACACATCAAAAAATGAATTGTGCCATTAAAACTCCATGCTCCCAGATTCCATGTGGCTTAAATACCCTGTATGTCTTCCTTTTTATTTCTTTGATTGCTGTTGCTCCAGCTCTGCTTTTCTGCTTCTTGCAGTAAATACCAGGACCAGAATCAGTAGCATGGGGTACTTCAACTTCTGCTCTGTAAATTTCATGCTCTGTACAGGTCAATAACTAAAGCTGAGAAATATTTTCTAAGTTGTCACATACAATCACCCAGCTTCATACACTGATTTAGGGTTTTGGTTTTTTTTTTAAGGACTGTGGCAACAGATGTTAATCTGGTATAAATGAACACATCAATTTTCTCACATCTCTAATGACAAGATTTAGGGAAGTTTACTTGCATTCAACATGCTACCTGACCACTACCTGTCGCTCTGTTACATCACATTACCGTACTTCTGCATCAAGGTTTATAGATCATATTATAGTGTAACATATGGCATATTTCTTGAGAAAGATTAAAACTTCTCTTTCGTTGTTTAGCTTTATCTTAAAACAATACTACAAATTCTGTCTTTGACTTTAGAATACTTTTTTTCAAGGGCAAGAAGAGTTGTAAACATCCAACTGGCTTACCTTAAATATCATTTGCATAAAATCTATTGTAAAAAAAAGACCAAATTAGTGCTGTTGAAATATCAACTTCACAACAAGAATATTAGTTAAGTCAGAAGTCTTTAGTTGAGTATTGTGGATTTAATGCACTGGTTTCTAAGCATAGTAGCGCAACTTTAGCACTGATTTATAACACTCCTTCCTGTTGATTACCACCCTTGCAGAAACTCTGCTGATTAGAGCAGTGATGTTCAGAAAAAATAACCATACTTCATTACAGTAGGTCTGTTGGTTTTTTTATCACCCATGTTTTCTTCACTGACCTGCTCCTGGCAGTTAGAATCTCTTCACAGGGGTGATGGCTTCTATTTATCCCTTGATAAACCTTCTAACACAGACAGTGCACCCGTGGAGATGCTTCACAGCTTCAGCTTGTTAGGCTTGGTGGTCAAATGGCTCAGAACCTCTTCCTATTTCACAAAAGCTAGAGCACAGCAGCATTAAACGGATGAATGTAGAAAAACAAAATGATAGCTGAAAAACTAGAATAATACTTTTAGAGCTGCTACTGAAATTTTGAAAGCTTTTCCTATTTGAGGATTATAATAAACTAATCTCAGTTGCAGAGTCTCTGTTTCAAAAGAAACTACTAATGTATCAAAACCACAGCAGGTTATAAAGAACACTAGCACAGATAAGGGAGTCTTCATTCTCTCTTGGAGTTTAAAGTCAGGGAATTTTAAAGCACTATATGTGTTTTCTTTTCTCGCCTTCGGAAAATGTTCACTTTATCTATTTATTTATTTTTCGTTCAGAACAAATTTTCTTTTGAATAAGTGCTAAATAATAGCACTTTCAAATTTCCTTTTGCCTGTGGGGTGACATCACTAGTGATGTCAGTAACACAAACTCCAGCTATGGACAAATGGATCAGGAGTGTCTAACTGCCTAAGAGGCATTTAGGGTACACTTCGCTGTTGGTGATATGCAACCATGTGAGAACAAGCCCTGTGCATTTTCCGTATTCAGAGAGACTTTGGGGGCGAAAATTACTGCTGTTAATTTTGAAAGTTTGAAAACAACTTCAATACGAATTAAGCATGACAAAATGCAGTTTGTGTTTAATGATATGTTTATAGAACCATAGAATGGTTTGGGCTGGAAGAGACCTTAAAAATTATTTAATCCCAGCCCTACTGCCAAGGACACCTTTCACTAGACCAGGTTGCTCAGAGCCCCATCCAACCTGGCCTTGAACACTGCCAGGGATGGAGTAGCCACAGCTTCTCAGAACAACCTGTTCTAGTCATCTTCACAGTAAAGAACTCCTAATATCTAATCTCAATCTACCCTCTTTCATTTTAAAGACATTCCCCCTTGTGCTGTCAGTACATGCTATTATAAAAGGTCCCTCTACAGATTTCTTGTAGACACCCTGTAGGTACTAGAATGCTGCTATAAGGTCTCCCTGGAGCCTTCTCCAGGCTGAACACCCACAAATCTCTCAGCCAGTCTTCAAAGCAGAGGTGCTCCAACCCTGTAACCATCTTTATGGCCCTCCTCTGGACTCACTCAAGCAGGTCCATGTCCCTCTTGTGTTGGGAGCCCCAGAGCTGCACACAGTATTCCAGGTGGGTCTCATGGGAGTGGAGCAGAGGGGCAGGGCAACCTCTCTCCATCTGCTGGCCATCCTCCTTTGATGCAGCACACCATACAGTTAGCTTTCTGGGCTGCAAGTGCCCACTGTCGAGTCATGTTGAGTTTCTTATCAATCAACACCACCAAGTCCTTCTCCTCAGGGGTGCTCTCAATCCATTCTCTGTCCAGCTCTTTTTTCTACTTGGGATTGCCCTGACTGAGATGCAGGACACTTGGCCTTGTTGAACTTCATAAGACTGGCATTGGCCTACCTCTCAAGCTTGTCAAGGTCCCTCTGGATGGCAACTCTTCCCTCCAGCATGTTGACTGCAAAACAGAGCTTGATGTCATTGGCAAACTTTGATTGAGGGTGCACTCAGTTCCACTGTCCATGTTGCAAAGACACTGAAGAACACTGGTCCCAGTATGGACCCCTAAGGGACACCACTTCTGGATATTGAGCTATTGACCGCTCACAATTCCTTCTTCAACAGGTAGTCCATCCATTAAATCCATGTCTCTCCAACAGTTTAAATTAGTAGCTCAGGTACAAGTAACAGCATGCCATTTTGTTAGCACGAAGTTTTTTCACTGTATAGCTACTGTAGTGGTACACGGCTGTGGCCACCCACATGTAGCTGTATGACTCTATGGTTATACCTTTACTGCTTTATACAGTTGTAACATAACTTTGACACTGGACTGACCGACAAGAATTTGTAAGTTTGCAAGAAACTAACCATGTTTTGTTTTGGTTAGATCCCATAGTTTGGAGCCCTTCAGTACAGAGATAGTACGTGCACACAGACACTGTCATTCCTATATTTAGAAGCCTCCATAATGCTATCGAGGTGAGAGTCATCAGAGTGCAGGACAAAGAATGCAATTAGCAGCTGCAGTTCTCCACTAGTGGGATCATTATCCTGTCAACTAATAAAAGCCTGCCCAAGACACTGCAGTACCAATAAAATTACTTAGGAAAAAGTTTGCTCCCAGATTCTGGATGAATGTCTCAGTGTCACAAATAATTAGAAATTTTTTCTTTTTAGTTTATTTTTTTGATACTGTAAAGCTGATGTTCTGTTTGGAGGAGAGGAAAATGCATAATAATATAAAACAGAGTTCTGTTCAGTGTCTCCCACTGAGTCTGTCACCTCAATCACCTAACATCTCCTTGAAGTACATCAAGTAATAGAACTGGCAGTCTTAATTCCATGTCTCTCCTTTGAGATTCTTTTAAATGTTAGGTAGGTAGTTTACTTTTCCTCTGCTAAGTCCGTTGTTTGTAGCTAGCTTCTAGCTTCTTCTGTCTTCTGTTTGGAGGTTTTTGCCTTCTGCTAGTTTTGCATCTGAATTTCACTTCTAATTTATTTCTATATAGATCTAGCTCCCCAGTGCTGCCTGAGGACATGAAAAGATGATACAGTACCATTAGTGTATTAATGTGCAATAATACTGAGCTTATGGTATCAAAGTAATCCTCGTTGACTGGTGTCTCCAAAGACATGAGACAGAATAACAGTATTAAGCAGTACAAGTTTGCCTCCAGCAGGAGCTTTAGCCATTATTACACTGCCAGATACCACCTTGGTAGCTTTATTTTGAAGAATGAGGGACATCAGGAGCCTCCTTAATCAGAGAAAAGTTGCTTGCTTTTTTCTGTGCCTGCTTAGGTGTTCTCTGTGATGACAGCCCATAGATCGTATCCATTATATTAAAACAGCTTACTGCCTATGGCTTGTTTTATTTTATTTTTTCTCACGTGTTTTTTTCATTTATATTGTTCTTGTCTAGATATTATATATCTCTTTATATATATCCCTTTATCCTTTTTGTCCTTCTCTTAGCCCACAAGAAGCCTCTTTAATTACAGCTGCAATAAAAGATAACAGTAGCAAGCATAGCTGCAATTTCATGTTCATCTATAGATTTTGATAACAGGTACAAAACAAACCCGGAAAATAGCCAACAACAACAAAAAAAAAGTCCCATTCTTCTGCCTTCTGGATAGGGTGTGGAATTGAAAGAAATGTTTACAAGAAATGCAACCTATACATTTTTATAAGCAAAGGAGTTAATAGAACCTATGGAGTTTTAGAGAATGGAGACAGTAACTTTTAACTCCAGAGCAGCACAATGTCAGGAGTAAATCTCTAAAGAAACTGGTCAACAACAATTTGTACATTATGCCAGGGAGCAGCAAGACCAGCTGCGCTGCAGGGTTCAGGGAGCTGAGCACCACTGGTGACATCATGGATGGCATGGCAGCGCCCTCATGCATGCAGGAAGCAGTCTGTGGTATACTGTGTGAGCAGAGCAGGTCCACTGATGGGTAACAGGGTCAGCCAGTGATTGCTGGGTATGGCCATGAGGATGAGGTAGTTCTAAGGTCAAGCCAGAAAGTCAAGTCAGAAGGTAAAGATCAGCAAGGTATATGAGAGACAACTACAGCACAGCTTTGGCAGGGACCAAGAGAAGGACCTGCATATAAATCCTCCCAAGCTCCCAAGCAAAGGGAGAATGATAGGGACCAGCAAAGTTTCTCCCAGCTCACCTTGCAGGGCTTTCTTATAACTTCCTGATCCCAAAACAGTACGCCCTGTCATAGCTGCTACAACATACTCATATCTCCCCACTCACAGCTTTCATCTTCGTAGCTATCAACAAGTTAATTTGTGAAGTACCGAATACAGACTGAGTATAGACTGTATTATTTCTACAAAGAAAGCTTTTAAATCAAAATGGAATGTGATATTAAGTCAAATGCATTCATCCACATGACTGTTTATAGCAACCAGACGTACAATTTTTTCAGCAGGAAAGGGATTTGTCTGCAAACCATACATTCTTGAAACCACTTTGATTGGCATTAAAATTACATTTTTACTTCTAATTCTTTTATGTTAGAGTCCTTAATTTAGACTACCACTATTCTGCACAAATTTCATTATTCTCCTATTGCTGATGTCAATATACAGAGCTTTGGGTCATACTTTATGTCAATCTAATGTTAGAATTATATTGACAGTCCTCTTATCTCTTGAAATTCTGACAGTTTTCCAGGATTTTTGAAAATCAGCACCAGTGCATGAAAGCAGCAGTAGGGAGAACTCCTGTGTAGAAGCCATCTAGTTTTCTGGCATGAGTATAAGAGCTCCTTAACCAGTTAATTTTCCCCACACAGAGCATACAGGGGTATGTTCCCATATTACACAGTGTGCTGCAGCCAGTAGGCTTTAATCTTTTTAGCATTCCTTCCCTCCGTCCACAGTTTTCTCCACAGGTAAGAGGTGACTGACCAGTATCTTCTATGGAGACAAGTTCTGGCGTTGACTTTCAGCTTCTGACTTTCATTCTGCACTCTGGGAAGTTACTACTTGCCAACTAGATACTCAGTTGGTTGCAAATGAGATTTTTTCCCAGAGGATCCCTGAAAGGAAGGTCATGATTAGCAGAGTTTTTTTATTCATGGGGATGAGATATATTTTGAGAAGTTTCCTTTACTATCTTCCTCTTCAAGCATGTTTACTCACCTGTCTCTGAGTTCCAGGACTTTACAATTCACAGGCCAAATTCAGTGAATTACAGCCTCTACACACAACCAATACTCTATCCAGTACTCAAATCTCTTATGAGCCTTGCCCTATACATTCTTTTAAGAATCACCAGCATCTAAAGGATCCTTTCTTTCCTCTTTTTCTCTTTATCTTGAAGCATATTTTGTGCTTCAAGAGCCTGCACCCTTTCTTTTTTCAGATTTACTGGAAAGAAACTGTCATGCTTCTGTAGTTGCAAAGGTCTTTCTTTTGTCCTTTCAAGCTTTCAGAATTTCAACTAGCTTCTAGAGCTTCACATGGCTATCATTAGGTTTGCTAGGCCAGATCATAATTCTTTGTGTCTGTCACCTCACTGTTGGAAGATGACTGCCTGCTCCATTCTAATTATATGTCTTCTGATGAGTCTTCTCTAGACTTATCTCCATGACAAGCAAGCAGCCCTTCAAAAACTTGAAAAAAGCCCTGCTGTGATAAAGGAGAAAGGAATACAGCTTACTGCATTTTGTGTAGCCTTGTTTGGCGGTGCTTTAAAAGCTGACATCTGTTATCCCAGGTCATTTCATAAACTTGATATCCTGATTATTTCTGGGACAGATCTTTTATCCTGTTGCTCTGCACCCAACACTGTCAAAAGATGTACATGTCTGCCTTGTGCCTGAATTGGTGCTGGCTGGTACATCTTTTATCTTCTAATATCTAAGAGACAAAAGAATTTAATGATTAAGAAACACACTATTGAGAAACAAATAAACCAACTCTAAAATCAATAGCCTAATTTAGTAACAAATGTATTACTGTTGCTAAATTACAGTTAGTGATTTTGCATATTGCAACACAATTTTAAATCTAATAATTACTATTAAAAGTTACTAATCACAACTACTGGATTACAAACTCATCAACCTTCCTCCTCACAAATTTTAGTATTGAGAGTCAAATCTATTCATCTTTTCTCCATCCTTCCACTCCAAGTTGCTTGGCATAAGCCTAATGGAGAGAGTGGTCCAAGGATTTTTCTCTTTGGTATCTTGGTGGTCGTGGATCCATAACTCCACTCTCAGCCGTAGGTGTCCGCAATCATACTGGCTAAGGATTCATCCTCCTTTATTTGTTACATGATTTTTTAATCTCATTTCTCATTACTTCAGTTTCTGAACTCACCTTTTTGCCTCCTTCACACATCCATTTCTATGTCCAAACTCCTCCCAAACAAGCAACCTCCTATTGGATTTTTCCTCATTAGTTCCAATTCTGCTACACTTCTACTCAACTTTGGTGTTTCTGATATTGTTGCTCAAGCAACACTGGCTTTGCACAATATCACTAACATGATTATCTAGGTATGCATGGTCTTACAAGACTCCACACCCTAAAACTTACTTACAGCTACCCTATCCATGCTGGTGTCATCTGTATACCCTCTAAGGTAAATGATTCGACTTTAGCCTTTATTCCTTTCCCTGGTTCCAGATGAGAACAGCCAGTTTCTTCTCTTTTGCGTGGGTAGTCTGTGTAGCAGAGAAATAGAGTAAGATGTTTTTCATACTCTTCTCTTGTGTGCGCACAATAACCTTTCCCTTGAATTGAGTTAATGACTCCCCTAGCTCCCTTCTGAGGCCTGAAATAGCTATGATGGCTGGTGCTCCATAGAGACCTCTTGCTCAAAGCAGTGCTGAGCCACTGGCCCAAATTTCCAGTAAACATAGCAACTCATGCAAATACCACCCTGTCCTGAGTTCAGCAGTAGCAGTAATTTTTCTTCTTCTTAGTAGCTGGCGCAGTGCTGTGTTTTTGACATTTGGCCTGGAAACAGCACTGATAACACTGATGTTTCTAGCTGCTGCTTAGAATGTTTAGTCTGACCAAGGACTTTCTGAGCCTCATG
>WYDI02037619.1:42254-58030 GCA_009867235.2 Psittacus erithacus | reverse complement strand
TGACCAAGGACTTTCTGAGTGTCATGCTCTGCCAGGGAGGAGGGGAAGCCGGGAGGAAGCAGAGACAGGACACCTGATCCAAACTAGCCAGAGAGGTATTCCATACCACAGCACATCGGGCCTAGGATGTAAATTGGTAGTTACCCGGAAGAGCTAGTTCACTGCTCGGTTGGGCGGGTGGTGAGAGGTTGTATTCTCTTCCCTTGTTGTTTCCCTTATCATTGTTATTGTTGGTGGTAGCAGTGGTGGTTTGTGTTCTACCTTGGTTGCTGGACTGTTCTTATCTCAACCTGTGGGAGTTGCATTCTTTCCATTCTCCTCCCCATCCCTCCGGGGGGAGGAAAGGGGAGGGGAGAGTGAGCAGGCTACGTGGTTTTCTAATTTATGACTGAGTTTAAACCAAGACACTGTATCTGAACTACTGGCTGAAAGAACATATATTAAGTTCAACCACTCCGAGTAAGACCAATTACTGTTGTGCTTCTCGTCTCATTACCCAGCTTCCCATTGGAAGAAACACCAGGTAGATGTGTCAGGAAGAAGAAATGTGATCCAGTAGATATCACACACCATCTCTGAACTTCTAATTACGGGAAGTTAATTAATTAATTAATAATTTAATTAAGGGAATTAAGTCAGTGGTATCATTGCCTTGAAGCTCAGACACTGTCACATATTCCAGTGAATCACAGAGCATCCACCACCCTCAATCATTCAACATTTGGTGACATAAGATAATCACAGAAGGTGCCTACACTAGCTACCATGATGAAATAATTCATAGAAGCAGAGACAAGCCTAAATCCCACCATCTCTCATGACTTACTTATAGGATAGCTATCAGTAAAAGTCCAAAACAGATCCTTTTTATTTGACAGAAGTGATCTCTTAGAAGAGTATGGCATTCCTAAAGAGAAGCAAAACTAATTTAGACTGCTTGAACTAGACACAACATAATCGATCCTGAACAGGCTCACACTGCTTTAAAGGAAAATTTGAGAAAAATGTTTGACTAAGTGAAGGGATATATGTGAAAAAAGGCCACATGGGAAAACTTTAAAAATATGGGCTGTTTTTATTAAATGGTCTAAGAAAAAGCACAGGACAGAAAAATTGAGTAGATCTTGATAATTTGTACAATATGCATAAATTAAGCCAGCCCACGTGTAGAGAATGACCTAGGTTGCATATACAAATCCTAATTTTCTCATAAGTAGAACTGGCAGAATTTTCAAATTTTGTTTTCTCCAAAATAAATTGATGTTTATTATTTTATTTGACTGAACTTAAATAAAATAAAACATATTTCAAGTTTCCTGCTAAATTAAAACTTTACAAATTATGAAATAGATTACATCTTCTGATTATCCATAGTAGCAGAGACTTAACTCAGATGGTTAGTTTTTATCCCTCTAATTTATGCTTTCAGGTAATATAAAAATATTGAAAAGGAAGCATTCATTAAATCCAAAATGACATTTTTCTTGAATAATCTAATATTACATCTATTTCTAAAATGGCATGTTCTGTAACAGAACTTTTTTCCAAAGACATTTTTACTTAAACTAAAATTGCTTTTATTTTTAAACATTTTAAGTCCTCTCTTCATTAGTACCTTCTGAAAACTGCTGGAAGAAAGATTATCCTCTTCCAGACTGATCACACAGTTTTGAAAACTTTACTGGGAATGTCACTGAAATCCAAACCAGTCCTCAGGGACTCAAAGAAAGGAGCTCCATCAGAAAGTTTGAGCATGCAGCAAATGAAAAAAAATCCGAAGTTATTTAGATTGGAGTAATTTTTTTATTTTTTTTTTTTTTTGAGTTGGCAACAAGAAAATAGCCAGCTGAAGTCATGTCATCTGTAATTTGGTAAGTTATTTATTTTCTTTTAATCCTTTTCGAAGTATCAACATTTCCAGTACATTAGCTTGATTGGCAGAGGTGTTGTATGACTTGGGATAAGCCCCAGTAAAACTTTTCATTTCTATCTGAGATGCTCCAAGTTTTGAAGGAGTTCCCCTCAGCTGGGAACATCCATACATTGGGAACACCATCACATGCCTATTACCCCTTAGTGTCACAGCAAGCCAAAGCTTCAGAAGGACAGACAGCAATATTATTTAGTGCATATGCCTGGGCCTGACCTCAATTTAATCTCAGTAACTGATCTGAAAGAAACCCTAGGTCATGGGAAATAATACCCAACAAATTGAGTAAAAAGAATATGATTTTCAAAAGTAACAGACACTACAAAAGGTAGCTCATGAAAGACTGCAGGACCACACCACATCACTGTAGACAGACTATCTGTTTAAGATAACAGGAGGTACTATTTGAAATATAACGCGTCTACGAACTGTACAACTCTTCTGCATTCTTTACCTTACCATTTTGTATTCTTTCCAGCTTTTTTGAAAATCCAGGCTCCCATCTTCTCGGTGCTGTATAACCGTCCACCCTCCTCCAGCAATTTCCATATTGCAAAAGACCTATGCAGTAATTAAAATAAAATTAAAAAATTAAAACAAAACTTGCATTGGAATTCTGTAATCTTAAGGGGAAAAAAGTGGGGAGAGAACTGTTTGTGAATGACAGAACTAAGGAAGCTTGTTTTCTTATGGATTCACGTCTATGCCCTTGATAGTATCTTCAATCACTTGATTACAATCAGAGCTCTCCTTCTGTTCAGTGTAATTCTCTCAATGTTTCCTTTCAGCGTATTACTCAAGAATGTTTCCTGATCATCCCCCTCTGCACCCTCAGCTTTCCTCTTCACATTCCCTCCGTTCTCCTTTTCTGTTTTTTCTGCAGTATCCCTGCAACCACTCACTTCCTCTTAACAAAGAAGAGTGTTTCAGTGATAATAATGTTTCCTATTTAACAGAGTGTCATTCTGTCTAAGAAAGAATCTTCAGGAATTCTTACAGAAAATACACATTCAGGAAGTTCAAAATATAGCACAGATTATATTATTATGTTTTGCTTTAAATTATAGCAAGAATAATCAAAATGGATATTTAATTTTCATTCATTTTCATTCTTCTTACATTATCCTTTCAAAAATAAAGAGGATAAATGATAAAAAAAGTGCAAATACTGCTTACCAATTCACTTTTCTCGGAATACAGCAAGTGGTAGTATTCATTTTTGTTCCTATTTTTGTATGACACTTGATTTTAAGATCCATTTCTCAGTGTTACTTGTTCAATAAATTTTCACTGATTTTCATTGCCATCCACTCATCAGTGCCATATTGGCACTGCAACTATTCTAAATTTAATTTGCCTGTGCTGTTGAAATGTTATTTCTCTCCTTATAAGTAAGACATCAATATGTAAGAGGGTTGAAGAGTTATCACCCATTGGCTTAGCTTTTGGCGTTTGCATTAAGAGTTGATCCATTCAGCACTGCTTGGTAATTGAAAGCTTTAAGTTGCTTTGCCAAATTGAAAGTTACTGTTCAGTTAAAAAAAATTCATTCCTCAGTTGACTAAAGAACAATATTCTATCCTCAGGCAAAGCAATTCCGAATCTTTCTGACTCATAAGTATTGCCTTAGTAATCTTGTGCAAGTGCTTTTGTTTTAATTTGCTGCAGGCATGCCGAGTGAAGTTCCCGTGTAGGTATAGGAAGGAAACAGAATACTGAGCATTGCAAACATGTGAACTTGATCAAGGGTAACCACAAGAAAACCCACAATTTGCGAGACAAACCTTTTGGCCCTATTCCTCCTTCAGGAAAGACACTGTGAGTCAAAACATTTATCTACAGGATTTAATTTCTTTAGTCTGATTTACAGTGAGAATTTCTAAATAATGGATTTACTTTCCTTATAAGTCATTTCAAGCTCCCATGAATCCACTGCCAATTTTTAAAGTATTAAATCCTCAACTGTATTAAGACTAGTCATTTTAAAGATGTGCACAAATGAAAGGTTTTTCATACTAAAATATAATAAAATACCTATAAAAAGACTTTGAGGTTTTCTGAATATTGTAGCAAATTAAAACTGAAAACTGTACAATGAAAGATTTATCAGCAGTCCATTATTCAGAAGCCATCACTGTGTGGTCTGGCACTTTCCACACTGGTAGACGCAAACACCTGCCATATTAACAAGAGTGCCAAGCTGATTATAGGCGTTCAGTGTGGGTAGCTCTAGCCAGCAAATGTCCTGGACTGGCTTCTGTCCCAGACAAGGTCAGGGCACTCAGCCATTAAACACCTTTTAACATGTTCTGATATTTAACCCTCTACCAAAAAAGAAAAGGATGAAGAAAAGTGACTTTGAATTTGGATTCATCTCTAGGTTCTGAGTTTATTGTCAATAAAATAACCTGATATGGGTTAAAAGAGCACCTAAAGCACTGCACTCTTGCCCTTCCTTAGATGCAAAATTTAAGGGAAAATTACTCAAGATCCTAAAAGGTAAGTATGGGATTACTTATACATATTTTAGATTTATCACTCGTTTACATTTTTGGTATGGAGCAACAAGCTCAAGACCAGCCATTTGACATTCAGGAAATGTGTGTCTACTACGCAGAAGCCTGAAGTTAACCATGTTGGGATGACAGTTTCCACAGCATATGGGCTAGCATACATTTAATGGTTTAAAGCTGTGGAAGATACGCTCAGAAACACCATTGACAACAATTTGGTAAGATGCTTACAGGCAGGAAGTAGGCAGGAAGTAGACAGGAAGGAGTGAAGCTGCATTCATGGCAGCAGTGGAACTGATTTTGCAGAGCACAAAAAACCCAGATATATAGACCCTGCCAGCAATTATGTTACATTTTCAGCGCACTGCACCCAGAAGTTTTTAGAAGTCATGCTTGTGAGGGCATTAGGAGACCCAGTAAGAGAGTCAAAAACATTGATCCAAGGAAAGATACAGGGGTTTTGTGTGCGCTCAGACCAGTCCTTCTGGCCTACTTTATATCCTGAAGGTGATGCGGTACCTTCAGCTGCAAAATGGTGACAACCTCTCTCCCACTGCTCCTCTGCTCACTTCAGCCTGATAGCTAAAACCAGGTCTGCAAGGGATTGAGAGGACTCTTTTGGCCTTTGCTCTCACTATGGCCTAGGGACATTTATTTGCCAACACCATCAGGCATTGCACGCACACATACCAAAGCAAGCCAATTAATTAGCTTAATAAGCCTATATTTTTCTCTTCCCATCTCAAAATATGGAATATTATGAAGATTCTTTTAAGCATAAATGAATCACTAATTTTTGATGCAGGGCTGGAAGACTAATAAACTAAACTAATGAACTTCTGAAGCTAGGAATATGAAAGAAAAGGTGCAATCTAAATTTGTATGCATATCTAAATGCATATAAATGGTATGGAGCTGGAAGCACAGAGGATAATTTTCTATGAATATATGAAGGTAAAATTAACCAAAAAAAGAAAAAAGAACTGACAGTAATGTATGTATATATGACAAAGAGATATTTTCTATTGGATGTCAGGATTTTAGTAACTATCCCTCAGGAAATGTAAAATGAAATTAAGGTATATTTTTGTGACCTGAAGTATAAAATTGCTACAAATGAGACAGTTGCCAGTGGTGGTTTTACAGATGATAACAATATATTAGGCCTCTTAAGACATGTCAGGATTGTGCAATGCGTTGTGGTAATCCAGATAAATAAGCTGGCTTTGAGCAAGTGGGTATGTCTGCATGAAGTACCTATCAGGATATTATCTTGGGATCCAGAGCAATCTAACTGTGTCAGCATGGTGCCACCTCTGGGCTAATTACTCCTGGCACAGTGCTGCATTCATGTGATTTTGAAGCTACCTCAGCTGAAGTTGGTTTAGTTATCTCTGCACAGCACTAACTTGCAGACTGTTAATACGACCTTAATGTCTGAAAAACCCTCTGTTAAAGCAATCACTTGACTAACATGAATGTGCCCAGGATCAGCTCTTGCTGTGTAATCACTAGGGAAGCAAGAAACAGGTAGTAGCAGAAATGCCCTCAACAAGCACACACTCTCCCACATTTTCTTGCTAAAACAGGAAGCCTCCAGGAAAAAATGAGGCAACGATATCAGCTGAATTGTGTTGCCTGTATTAATTGATAGCAGTGTCTGCAAACAGGGATAGAGCAGAAACCCTGGGGGGTTTCCATAATGTCACAGTCCTTATATTACTGGTGAAGTGGGTTAAAGTAAATCAGAAGCATCGGTGCCACAATTCAGTCAGATAGCCACTGTTTTTCATTGCAACCCAGCATTTGGGAATGGTTTATGAGCTTTAATAAGGATAAGAAAAACCATTGCCAGCTTGCAGATGCAATTTGGACTTTGATGTTTCATTTCTGCTTGAAATGGAACAGATTCTATAGAACTGCTTTTATTGTTCTTGTCCTGTTCAGTAATGTTTAATGAAGTGTCTGTATTTTGAGTCTTGTCAATTATTTTTCCATTCACATTCACCAGTTATATTGATCATTGCCCATAGCACTCTCCCATCCCAGTTCTACTTATATAATAATGAACTCCTAATTCCTTATTAAAATATAACATTTGACATTTACAAAAGGCCTCTAATAAAACCAAATTCAGCTTACAAATATGTTTTACATGTTTTAATATCGCCACAAAATGACTAGAGACAATAACATTGGTAATATTTGTTATTGGTTTTTTTCTGTTTGCAGTATCATCATTTTACTCAGTAAGAATAAATTCACCAAATAGATGTGGTTCCCTCTCTCTTGCTCAGCCCACTTTCTGGACTACACTATATTTTCCTCTCCCAGGTAATCAGCTCTTATCCTTTTGGGGGACTGGTCCTAATAGTGATCCATCAGAAGGACAGCCAGCATTCCTTCACATAAAAGTTAGGCTTAGGTTACTCTCTCATGTTCCCAGCTTCAGGTACCTTAGCAACCAGAGCCTGCCAAAAAACCAGTCTCGTTTACAGACTAATGTTTCATTTTTATCCAAAAAATTCTCCCAGATTTTTTTTTTTTTTTGCAAAGGGCAGGGTTATACATGTACCATCATTTCAAACAGTGCTAACATTCAGTATGTTGTGTTTTTTACAGCCAAAACCACTCTCTCCCCTGCTCCCTACAAGAGAAACAGGTTCTTTTTAAATCTTTATCTTTAAAAACTACTCATTCTGTTATTTCTTTCTCTGTGCTGCCAGATAATCCCTCCCATCATCTTCCTCATTATAGCACTTTACTAATACTCTTCTAAACTTCATCATAGATTTATTTGCAGCCATGGTTTGATGCAAGTGAACCTGCCAAATGGGAGGAAATGAGTCAGTTATAGAGTGTATGTTGGAACTGAGGAAAGATTCTCTCTCAGGAAGAAAGAAGAATGTCTGGAACAATAGTTTATAATTTTCTTCATTCTAATGTATTTTTTTCAATATCAAATATAACCCCAGCTATTTATACCAGCAAAATAGTTTACAGGATAAGAACTTCAATAAAGACTCCAAAAGTTCCTTTAAGGCCAAGCAACATCATATTAACAAATAAGAAAATAAAACAAGTATTTACCTTTTTAGAATCTGAGACATTGTTAATATAAATAGTGTAGACCCCACTTTTGTTAAAACCAGATTGGTATACATCTGCGCAGTCTCTGAAAGGCTTTTCTTCTTCTTTTTTTACATTTTTTAGTAAAACTGCAAAACAAAAAAAACCATGGTAAGTAACAATAGCAATCTTAAGCAGTTCTGCATCAAGGAAGTCCACTTTTGCGCACTGTATTCCTTTTAAACATGCCCACTAATAACTGTATTGCAATTGTTATACAGTGCATTTGGTAAATTCTATTAAAGAACTAATATGAAACTTGCAGGCAGATAGCAAAGTAAGCACCAGCAGAAGTTTAAGTCATGTAAATAGATAAACAGAGCACCCTGTCTACATAGAGGTGTGAACACAGAACATTCCTTCTGAATGCAAAGATCTGTGCCACTGACTCAACCTGTCCCTGGGAAGTTGCCAAAGAATGCCCCAGAGATGGCACATGGAGGTGGAAAACTGGTTCAGTCTTTCAATCTGACACAGATGCGAGCATGGATCTGCTAAGGCAGCAATGTAGAACCGCAGAAGGAGAGAGCTTGTGCCCTCCTTCATGAGGTACTGCCTTTTGAGCAGCCTATGAACTTGGGGCAAGGGACCTTTTTGCTTAAGTTATTTTTTTTTCAGAGAATTATTTAACTATTTTCATATCTACATTCATAAAAGTTGCTAGATACAATCAGTAGAAAAAATAAGAAAAATCAGTGATACCAAAGTTAGCTATGTAGAGCCATAGCTTATTTAATTTATTTTTTGGCCCAGAACAGAACAATTAATATTAGAACACCAGTGCAGACCTTGATACTATATATTGCAGAAAGACCACATATAAATCTAGGTTTAGAAATCAGGAAGGTAAGATGTTTGAGGACCCCAGTCTTGAAGAACTAAGAGATTCCCTATGGAAGGAGTAACATCCAAATGTGTTCCTTCACTTTCACAAACAAAAGTAGCATGATCTACGCGGTACTGAAGGATATGAATTCATTCCAACAACACGTACTTTAAGCACATCTATATTCCCATGGAAATCCATCAGTCTACTCAGATTCTTAAAGTTAAACATGTCCTTAAGTGCTGTTCAGGGCCCAGGCCAGCACTTCATTAATCCCTACAATAAGGAAACAATATTTAAGTTCTCCACACACACTCATCATCTGGTGACAGACACATCTTTCTTATTTTTGGCTTGAAAGTGTGAGTTATAGGTACAAAAGGGACCTGACTTACTTTCAATAAAGTACCCTGTGCTGCAAAACTCGTGCTTAATGACAATGGTGTGCAAAAAAGCAACAGCAAAACATGTGGGACTATCTGGGTCATAAGATCGTATGCAATAATGCCAAGGATTTGCAGATTAATATATTATCTCCTCTTTGAACACATCAAAGCAGTATTTTAGGATGGCAAATTTCTGCCAACTCTCAGATCAACCGGCACTAATGGCATTTCACAGAGAGGGAAACTGAGGAAAATGAAGGTTAGAAGTTTTACCTTGATGATTTTGTAAAAAGGTGAAAACAGAGAAATATTGACAAAACAAATTCTGAACTGTAAGATTATCTTGCCCTCTAGATCGGAATTTTAGCGATATAATACTCTTTTTTCCCTTTTATGTGTTTTATTTTATTACTTTAAAATTTGATTTTAACAAAAACAAGGCAAAACAATCCCTTACTCCTCCCTTTCCATGTATTTGCTACATAGTATTATTTTTATCCATAAATAAAATCAAACCATAAATAAAAATCAAACTTGGTTCATATGTTTGCATATGAACTTCAATTGGAAAAACAGTGGCTTTGAGAATTGGCCACATTTGGCAAAGGTAGTGCTGGCAATGCAGTAGATGACAGTATTTCCATTAGGGAGCAGGGAATGAGGTCCTCAGCAAAGTATGCATTAACAATGCACTCACAAAAATGCCATTTTATGGATAAGACACAGAACTGAGGCCTTCAGGATTTGTGTTAATTAAAGACTTCATGGTACTTTCTTGTAAGCAGATGGTGTTAATATCAGTGGCCAAAGTCCAATTTGAATAATTACTTGGGGCTGGTGCCAAAGCCTAGAGGAGTTAAAGCAAAGTTTCTCATTGATTTCAGGGGGCTTTACTTTAGATCTATTCTTCTTGGCCTGAATTTCTGTAATGCTGTTGTTTCAACTGCAGACACCAGTATCTCCTGTCTAAAAATATATATTTAATTGTGCAGAGGCAGAGTGTTCGTTTCCTTGAGTCTTAAAGTACTTATTTTTTAATATCTATATATAGAGAGATTATCTTACCTCTATTTAACTGTTATACACACATTGAAAACCACTTGGAAATAACTACTTAACAGTCAATCAAGGAAATTTGAATTTGGGTCCTTTTAAACTGAAAGCTAGACAGAAAGAAAAAAAAAAAATAAAAAGAAAAAAGCATGACTATATCCTAAAGTTCATGTTATTTCAGTTTTAAGCTGGGTAAGAGTTTAATTTCAGTCATTAGAATTAGATTTGAAAACAATATTTCAAGGGAGATGGATCTCTAGGAAGCATACTTAAAAATATTTTTTTTCCTGTTTTAAGGCTAGAAAAAAACCCACAATAAAACTGCTATTGCTGTAAGAGATGAAGGTGACAAACACAGACAGATGCCCATAGATATGCCTAGCTCATTCGAACCTTTCTCTCAGTATCAGACAGCTGAAATAACTGAGATCACAGGCAGCAGATGTGTTATTTTCCTACAGATTAAGCAATCTGACACCCTTCTTTGACAGCAGTGGGTTTTATTCAGTGAACCACTGTAGCCAGAATATGGTTTCCTTGGGTGCCTCTCACTCTCTCTCAGGAGCTGGTGCTCTCAGCAGGAAGAAAAGCTCAGCTCCTTGTGAAGGAGCTAAACTATTACAGAATTACGGATTGCAGCATGATATATTAAGCATAACCAGCACAAAGTTTAGTTTTTCTTAACACATCAGACTGTAATTTGCATGAACAACCCAAAGTTATCAGAAAATTAATACTCAGGAATGTTACTGGTAATGTTCTTTTAGGGCAAACTATGCTTTTTCTAAGGTTTCCTGTTGTTTTCCTAACTTAATATTCCATACAATTTCCAAGCCACTTCTACTTACTATAGCTCCAGACTGTTTTTTCTAAAACATTTCATAGACCCTGAATCCTTTATACATGAAGTGAAGCTCCTGAATGATGCATTGGCTCACATATGATAGGTGTGTAAATAAAATAAAAAAAAAGAACAAGGATCAAAAATGTAGTTCTAAAACAAAATACGTTCCATTATGTTTCTTTGTTCAGCTTCAAGATCTTAACTGACTTTACACAGATTTCTAATGTTAGTTATGCTGTTTTCAAATACAATGCTTATGCCAAAGTTTTATGTACCTGAAGAAAAAGATAAGTCTATGTCAAGAAAAATAATATTATAATTTTTTAAACCTCATGCTTAGCCAAAATTTGGACCCCTGGAGGGATTTTTGATTGCCTTTTCTGGATGAATAAACTGGTGGTGAAGACATGCTCCTTTGAAACAATGATATCTATGTGGAAAATCCTGCTTTTCTGAACAGAATAATTAACAAGAAAGATTAAGTTCTTCTTTCACTGAATTTAGAAAAGTTTTCCAGTTAATTTTTAGCCAAATAACTTTCTCCTTGGGCTATGATACCTGTTTCCCTCCTTTATGAATTATTTATTTCAATTATCAGTCTTTCAGCTGTTTCTTTTCCTCAATGCCCTGTACGAGTCTGCCCAATTGTCCTGCTATTCCTACTAACAGGGTATTAACCTTCAGTACAAAGCCAGTGTGGGTATTCGAGGCTGTAGTCTCTTCAGACTTCTTAGAAAAGGTTACTGACACTTGCAGGTGAGAGAGTTCAGAGATGTAAGGTTTTTTTCCAAAACAATAGCTGGGGAAATCCCTTAACTGATTGTTAGTTGTGTGTACCTCTGTGTATGCTGAGACTATTTTTCTGCTATCAGTTATGAAAATAAGTCAATAGTAAATTAATTTACGATTTCCTAAGAGCTATCACAGATGAAGGATATCTGCTTTTCTGCCTGGGTCTAAAGAAATACAAACTGGCTACCAAAAATAAATAGCTTCTGAAGTATTTAGTAGTCTACAGTTCTCCTCTTGGTAATATGAAATTTCAAACATACAATATCTATTTTTTTTCTCTTAGGTGTATGAAAATCATCTTATCTCATGTCTACTAGAAAAAAATACTTAAGAAATAATATACTTGATTTTCAAATTGAGACTTTCTTATTACTTTTGAGAAAATGATGTGGTTATTTCATTGTTTTTCAAGTCCCCATCAGATATTGGGTAAAAGAACAGTGCAGTTTGTAAGCAGGAAAGAATGTTAAACTGCAGTTCATTATGTTGACAATCAATAAAATCACATTCATATTTACTAAATTATTTAATATCTGAGCTGTCATGTTTGTGAAATCGGTTGAGGCTGAGTTAATCAAGAGAGTCTTATGTCCTTCAGCAATATTGCCAGCAAATAAAAGGCAGCTGTTGGGTTATGTGTTTCCCTGATAGTGACTTATTTGGACAGATATGCAGAGATTTCTGTAGTGTGTTAGTGAATGATTATATTTTCATTGTTTTAGTGTTTTGTTTACATTATTCTGATTTTCTTATAGGACTTAATAATCACTATATATACCAAAAGATACTTAAAAAATATCTTCACGCTTTTGAAGCCAGAAAGGAAAAGTTTCTCTCCATATTGGCAAATATAATTGACCTAAATTTTAGCTGCTCTGTCACAAGCATATGAGGTGAAAATTTCTGTCCCAGATGAGCTACTTCTAAAAAAATCAGAAAAAAGGTTGTGAATTGATGGGGTTTACCTACAGCTGTAGCATTCCAGGACAGGTCATTCAAGGATCACCAAATGGCATTTTCTGTTTAGATACAGACTGCAAATAAATTTTGCCTTGATCTCGTCAGGGTTCCAGATGCATTGTGAGGAATCTTACATTTCTACAGGAGACACTGTATCTCTGACCTCTTTCCCAGCCATTTGGGTACAGCTGCTGTGCACCACCACAGTTCCAGTTATAATGGCATATAGTGCTTGGCTCACAAAGAATCAAGCCAGGAACAGTTTGCTAATGTATCGAAAGGATGTCAGTCAAATATTCCCAGTGAGGAGGCCTGGAACATGGCCTACACATGTATATATGTTCCCAGTCTTAGCAGCAGGAACCACAAACAGATCTGACAGAGAAAGGGCGAAGATTATTTTTGCTTTGAGAAGGAAAAATACACAGAGTTACAGCCACTCAGTTTTTGCTGACTTATGGCCAGAGGTATAATCTGTTATTTCAGTGGCCTAGTCTTGCATATACCAACCTTGACTTGAGAGCAAACATGAAACAGCAACCTAATAACTGATGGTGACGTCCAACTACTCCATGCAACAAGACAACTGTGTGACAACACAGTTGTGCTGCAAAATGTTTTATAAACCACAGGGGAGAGTACAAACCTGGAGGCTGACTTCAAGTCAAATATGGTCTCTAGATAACCACAGTGCTGCCTACAAATTTAAATGATAGCCACGTAAGAGCGCATTTGTGTCCCTGTCAAAAAGGACTTGAAAAGTGCATTTTCTGGATTTTTGTTTGTTCAGGTACATAATACATATGTTTTTCCTCTCCAAAAAAGTATTTCTGGATTATTAAAGCTACCACCATTACACAATATAGCCAATGTGAAAAAGAATCAAAAAATTATGATCCATTGAGATATATGAATTTAAAAACTATTGAAATTATTTATTATTGGTAAAACTTTAGGAACTTTTTAGTGCAGTTACATGCACTTAGTATCCAGTTCTAAATTATTATAAAGACAAACTACCACCACATGATTCAAAACCTTTCTGTCTACATTATTGCCTCCTGTATTAAAACTATGTTTTATTTTTATCTACAAAAAGTCTGAATATCATCATAATAAAGGGGTGGGGAGAGGTGGATGTCTTGGAGTCAGCAGTTTTCTCAGATAAGTCATTGCTTGCACATGCTTCTGCACTCATATTTGTTTATTTAGAGGGGTTTATTAGAGGGGGTGAGAGAAAGTTTATGACTGGAATTTGGACACGTATTTTCCTTCCAGCAAAATATACATTCACCAAAATTATTTTCAAAGTAATATTTCTTTGTGAGATTGCTCTGAATCTGACAATAAGAGCTGGCCAAAGGCAAATTGGAAAGAAAAGTTCATTTTGACATACTGAAATAAAATATTTCTGTTCTGGGAGCTATTGCTCCATAATCAAGTACATAGATTGTAAATTTGAGGATTCTAATTATAAAACTATATTGTCAAGGCTCCCACTAATCCCCAGTGAAGTTATGAAAGTGGCTATTCCAGGTTACATTGCTACTTCAGACTCTACAGTGTCTCATCTCCAGCATCAGAGGCCCCAAGAGTAATGAGGCTTCCCCACCAGACTTGATCTTTTAATCTTCTCTGCTCTTCTGTTTTCTTCTTTGCTTGTGCCCTCATAATTACTTATCTTCTCATTTTCTTTTTCTTTTAGTCCTTTCCTGCTCCAGGGAGACTCTAAGGGCTGGGCTAACACCTGGCCCAAAAAGGAGTCTTCAGCAGGAACAGATGTCCAAAGCAGATGACTGGAGAACAGTGTAAGAGCAAGCAAGCATATCCAGGAATTTACAGCATAGGCACTTCCTCTGCCAGATATAATATCTGGATATTTAATAGCCTCTGAAAAAAAATTCTTCAATTAATTTCTCCAGTTGCTTTTTTGAAGTCACATGAATTTTAATCATTCACTCTTTACACATACCATGTGAAGGGCAGTCTCCCATTGTTAAACTTCTAACCAGTACATTTCTGCTGATGAATATTCATTCTTAACTGAAAGTGCCTGTAATTCTGCATCCATACTCTACAAGCATCCTAAAATTTCTAATGCATTCTCCTTTTATTATCTTTTACACTGCCTGAAGTGTCACAGACATGCTTAATGAATATATTTTACATATTAGATCATTGGTCTGTGTAGTTTTTTCTGTCTTTCGTTTTGTTGTTTGTTTTTTTTTTTTTGTTTTGGGGTGGGTTTTTTTGAGATGAGGGGTCTGATATTTTACACAATATTTGAGTACCTTGTGAATTATACTGTGGCACAGTTTTTTTTCTGATTTCCATGCTATTCCTTTGTAATAATTTATAAAAGCCCTGTTTTCATTTTGACTGCTAATAAGCAAGTATCACCTCCTGTGTCTTTCATTCAAGATTTCCTTGGGAGCCTAGCTTGAGCTTACATGGGTATTTTAGAAGGTGAGAAAAAACAGAACTCTACAATTCCTTCCTCACGCTTGCTTAACTGCTGAATGACTAGAATAGAAAATGTCAGCCTTCATTTAAGTGTTCAGTGTTTATGACAGCATGAGTAAATAGGGGTATACATATATGCACATGCATTTTTACTGTCTAAGGGAGAACTTAGTCATAACTCGAACCCCAGTGCAATGGCAGGGTGTCACTTAAAGCAGCAGCTCTGCTCTTCTCATTTCCGTTGGCTGTAGACTGCCTTGTAGCCAGAGAATGAATCTGCTAATAAGTGAGGCGTTTTGGGTCCAGGGAGGGGAGGAATAAGGCAGGGAGGGGAAGGAAAGGGGGAAGGCTTGGAGTTTTTGTTCTCTTTCTTTGTTGTCTTCTTGTTGTTTCTGTGTTTGTTATACAGGTTCATTATTCCACTGGAGCAACTCAATGATCAGGTTCATCTTGTGACTCCACAATCACTAGACTGGATGGAGAAGTGCAAGGATTTTGTTTCCAAGGAGCAAAAGCAAAAATAGCCCCTTAGCCAGCAATCCCCTGCCATTCATGGCTATGTGCATACCACTGAGTGCACATGAGAGGCCCAAAGGGATGTGCAATCCAACATAACTACCTGGCCATGCTGAGATGCAGTTACTAAAGCTACAATGATTCTACCAGCCTAGGAACTAGCCCAGTTTCAAATTTGTTAGTGTTGTGGTTTAAGCTTAGTCATAAATTAGAAAAGCATACAGCCTGCTCGTTTTCCCCCCACAACCTGTCCTTCCCCGCCCCCTCCCCACTCCCGGAGGGGTGGAGAGGAGAATTGAAAGAATGCAACTCCCACGGGTTGAGATAAGAACAGTCCAGTAACTAAAGTATAACACAAATCACT
>WYDI02037619.1:0-42154 GCA_009867235.2 Psittacus erithacus | reverse complement strand
TGAAAGTTAGAAACACAGCGCTGCACCAGCCACTAAGAAGGAGAAAAAATGACTGCTACTGCTGAACCCATGACAGCTAGGAACACCAAGGTTCATGCATATGGAACTTCAGATCCATATTTTTAAGGTGGGGAGGAAGGAGAAAAGGTGTAGCCAATTAAATGCCTCACATCAACATCGAAAAAAATGTTTTAGCAGCTAGCAGCATATTACTCTTCCCTCCCATACACCCTCTAAGAGTCTGAAGTAAAAAAGGCAAACAATTGCACAGCAAAAGCACTCCAACTACTTATTAAATAAATCATTTAAAGCAGAGTTTCCCTCCTGTAGTGCTGCAGGAATTGACTCGGTCTTGGAAAACATTAACATAGTGAGCTTTCATCCTCTCCAGGGCATAATTATTTACTACCCAATAAATTATCAACAGTTATCAAGGTTTTTTCCCAATAAATCCAGCCTTAGTGACTGGTAACAACAATAATACTTCGATTCACTGTGCATTTGAAAGGCATCACTTAGGAATACCATAAAGTGGTCCTCATTAGTAAGCTGAAATAGAATGCCTTATGGCCCATTTACAAAGAGATAAAGATACTTAATTATCCAGCTGCAATATACTTCCTTAAGATTTTCTGCTTGGGACAGCAATTTTGTGAGTAACCAACCATTCACTGAGATGAGAACTAATAAGTCTTTCATGAAATGCTACAAGGAAGATTAAGCCACTTGCTTTGTTTAATATTTGTAGTGTCCATATTTCTTTAATTAATTTATATTTTTCCACACAGGCACCCTAATGTGCATTTAGTGTTTCCAGCTGAAGAATGGCATGCATACAAAGAAATTTTTCACTAACAAGTCATTTGGGTGACACCGACAGTGCTGTTAGTTGGTTTATATATGCTGATATTCCCTGAATATCTTTAGTGTGACTGAATAATACCATTTTCACACAGCAGAGTGCAGAGGAATTTGGCACTGACGTGTGTTGTTGGAATGAGGGTGGGTAATTGATTTTAATATTAACAATCAAGAATTTAAATGTAAAAATATGAAGTTAAGATATTAATTTTTCTCACTAATAAATATTGACCTCCTGCTGTGACTATCAGCGAGTTAATAGTGATAAAATATGGGAATCCACAATTCTGTTTTTAAGAATTTAAATATTTTTCCAGTGACATAAATTTCAGATGCTGCACATTCAGACTGACTTATTTCAGTACAGAATCTCTATTAAACCACAGCCTGGCTTGAACCTACCTAATGCACTTTGTGTCATTTTATTACAGAGCATAACTTGCAAATTAAGGTATCCTTGCCTGAGCAAGGTATGAAAATATTTTTATCTTAAAATCATGATGATTTGGAATTAGGATTTTTAGCTAGTCAGTTAGTCAAAAAGACACACAAGAATATAAAATTAATCTGTCTCAATGTAGATAATAAATATCACTAATATCTAATAACTAATATCACTGTTTAATAGATAATATGGAAAAAAAAAAGTATTTGCAGATGCAATTCACCTCATCCTAAGATAACACACTTTACAAAAGTGCCTTTGTTGACACTAAAAGAAATCCAGACCAGGACTTTACATCTACAATGTAAATTCTAGGTGGATCAGATGAGGCTGACCCGCAAAATATCTTACTTGAGCTTTCTGAGCATCCCTGAAGATGTATATCAATACAGAAAGACCTCAAGGGAAACACGAAATTTATAGCACTTGAAAAGAAAAAAACAAGAAAAAAAAGTAAAGTTGGTGCTGATTTGTATGGTTAACTGAACTTCTACGCAACTGTACAAAGAGAACCCGGCCTCTGGCTGAAGTCCTGTTGCATTCACTTTCCACCTCAGTGAGTCCATGCGCTCAATCACATCCAGCTACAGTAAGGATAAAGGGACCCATCTTCTCTTCCATGACACTAAATACAAAATTAAAATTAATTTTTTCCCCAACCTTCAAAATATAAAGGCAGATTAAAATATGAAATGCATCTTTATAATAGTGAGCTTTATGAATTGTGGGTGGACATTTTCTGGCAATGATCTTCTCATCTTTTTTTAAACTGAAGGTTTTTCTGTTATTGTTGTCCTAAAAAAAGTGAAATAGCTTGCTCATAAAATCTCTAAAGCAGGAAAAAGTCGAGAGAAACTGGGCAAATGGATGTTTTCTGTATTCATGAACACACATATTGTAAAGCTTAGCTGAAGCTGTTTGCTTTGATGTCTCTGGGGGTCAAAGTAGGACTTCATGACAGAATAAAATGTCTGTCACTTCATTCATGCATGCTTTTCTTATAACCATGTCTCAAGCAGAGTCTTGATCCACCTGCTACCTACAGCTTGCAGACAAGGCAAAGTTGGTCAGAAACTTCTATGCATCTAGCAACAATCTGATTTTGTTTACTTCGATGCTTCAGAAGAAAAATAATCAAGTGGCTGATAGGTCGGACTGTAGGTTCCTGCCTCACTAGTTACGTCTCATCATATTGAAAAAAACCTTAGCAATGTCAAGGATGAGGTACAAAGCAGACTCAGGTGCTTTAGAATATAAAGATATTGTTAGGGAAATGGTTCTAGACAAAACATGCTCAAAATATATCTCTGATTAGTACCAATGCTATTCTTTCTGCGCACAGAAGAAAAATGACCAACAACTGTATCACACAACCTCATTCTTCTACGATGAAAACCATTAGATTTAAATATCCTCATTACTATATTCCAATATGTGGTTGTATCAATATAATATATAAAATTTCTCTTGCTGAACACAGTCCAAACAGTAAGATGTAAAATTATCTTTCAGAATACCTGAATTTCTTGTTCTATCCTGGGATCCCCACTGAGATTTTTTTTATATTCTTTAAATATTAGCTCGTATTATATGAGGTGTCTTTGAAGTCCTTCTAATGAAGTAGGCCAGGATCACTGCTGAGGCAATTCTGCTTATGTCAATGGAGTTTCCACTGTGCCTGTAACCTTCAGGTCATTTCTTTGAAGTTCTCATTCTATTCTCATGATCTTCACTTCAGCATAATTTTTGACATGATAACAACTGTGGTCTAAAGAAGTGGAAAAGACTACTTACTGTTCAATGTTTTGAATACATGAACTGCTGTGCCTTTTAAAAACATGAATTCCACTCAAATTTTTTGGACATATTTTTTTTTTCTGCATAATTTTCTAAATTGTGAAAACTACCCATAAAGCAGGAGATTTATACCTTTGTAGAAGTGCCAGACCCACTAACCATGTTATTTATTTCATTAACTCAATAGGTACTTCTGGGGAGGTAAATTCCTAGCATGTATGTGTATTATTTAGAGAATTAAGCTTAGCTTGTTGTCAGCATTCAAGAGGAAGCTAATGCTTCATTTCTTTCCTACTAGGAGGTCACAAAACCAGACATAAATGACAAAACTTTCTCTACTGTTCCATTAGTCCTCTGAAGTATAGAAGTTTAGACCAAACATTTTAACAAGGTATATTATTATGCAGTCTGACAGACAACATAAATTACAGGAAAAGCAAAAGTTTATGGTTAAATATACTTTCCTGTTGAATTCTTACGTCCCCCTATCTTGTGGGTAGGAGCACTTGAGCAGGTATCTGTCATCGGTTCAGCAGTAGCAGTCATTTTTCTCCTTAGTGGCTGGTGCAGCGCTGTGGTTTTGACTTTCGGCTTGGGAACAGCGCTGATAACACCGATGTTTTAAGTTGCTGCTCAGTAATGTTTACTCTGACCAAGGACTTTCTGAGCCCCATGGTCTGCCAGGGAGGAGGGGAAGCCGTGAGGAAACAGAGACAGGACACCTGACCCAAACTAACCAAAGAGGTATTCCATACCACTGCACATCATGCCTGGTATATGAACTGGGGGTAGTTACCCAGAAGGGCTAGATCACTGCTTTATCAGGCTGGGTATCGGTCAGCGGGTGGTGAGCGGTTGTATTCTCTTCCCTGGTTATTTCCCTTATCATTGTTATTATTGGTGGTAGCAGCAGTGGTTTGTGCTATACTTTAGTTACTGGACTGCTCTTATCTCAACCCGTGGGAGTCACATTCTTTCAACTCTCTTCCCCAACCCTCCAGGTGTGGGGGGGAGGAAGTGGGGGAAGTGAGCAAGAGGGTATACGGTTCTGAGTTACTGGCTGGGCTTAAACCATGACACTATCCTAAATTATGCAAGTTAATCTCAACACAGTGTACACTCTAGATATACTGTCTTATGCTGGAATAAAAAGACAATCTATTTGAAAATATATGTGACTTCTTAATGGGCACATTTTGTGACATTGGGCTTGAAACATAATTTCCCATGAGACATGCAATTTATAAATTACTTGGCTTGAACTTGTGCCCACTTTGTTGATGATAATATTATTTATTGCTTAAAGTAATTTGTAGTACTTGGTGGGTAGTATTGTTTTGGAGTTTTTTGTTTGTTTTGTTTTGGGGTTGGTTTTTTTTGGTTGCTTGGTTGGTTTGGGGGTTTTGAGTAACGTTTGTGAAACTTTCTACTTAGCTCTACACATCCTTTTCATAAGTAATTTTTCTGATGCAGAAACTTAGAAAGTCTGTCACTGAACTATTTATTGTGTTACAGATTTATTGTTTGACAGTGACAGCAATGTGCTAAAATGTCTTATCCATCCTCAGAAAAACAATACACAAAGTAGTATGAGGAATGAATAGTTTAAAGAAAATAATCACAAAATCTTTTATGACCTTTGCAAAGGCTGATGTAATCTGTATCCAACTCTTCTGTGCTACAAGTGAAGGACTTTTAGTCTTGGAGATAGTCATGTAATATTCCTTTGGTGATTAATAAAGCCTTCACCTCAATGTTTCTATTTCTCCATCTTTTCTTGGGGAAAACTAAAACTTTCAGGCATTTTTATACGTTTGAATTTGGAGTTTACCTAATCTTTAGAACGTTACTTTATATTTTCACCATACTGAACAATCATTTCATTTGGAATACTAGTGTCTGAAAGTGCTGCCTTTTAAAAATTACATTGTAGAAATTTATTGGCAACCACTGCCAAGATTGTTGCTTCTGCCTAAAAAGTACATAGACCCTGTGACAAATCTATTAAGCCATAGACACAGGCCAAAATGGAGACATGTGGTGTCCTGCATGTATTGGACTCTGTAGGTTTTCTGACCAATTAAAGTGTCTATTTTAAGGATTATGTGCAACTGAAATCCTAGAATCAGTCACGCTGGGACAGAGGTGGGTGGTATTTTGGAAACCAAACTCACAAATAATTCCAAGTTTTACAGGTGGTCTCCATCCCAGGGTTGGTCTGCACCAAAACTGACACTGAAAGTGGGATCTGGATTTTATATTTAGGTACATCTATATTTTAAAGAATTATCCTTTGTGTGGCTTATATTTTTTTTCTCTCTTCATTTGCCTTTATATCTTGCAAAAATTCTCTTGAAGTTTGCCTAGCCATGGTGGAAGTACTGAAAAAGAAATCTTAGAGTTGTCATCTAATGCTGGGAACTGTTAGCTAAACTCAGTGTAAAACTAAACAAAAGCAGTTTCTGTTTAGTCCTGTGCTTCTACACGTGCAGCTATGCTATTCAAAGGCTGCTAGCAGGCAAATTTCTGAATGTTTTCCAAATTATCTAAATTAATCTAAAAATAAATTTTCTGATAAAACTATGTCATTACTGAAGGAAATTTATCTCATGTTTTGTAATCAAAAAGCAATGGTCACAACCAGGTTGGTATAAAATGAAGTTGTGTAGCTGTATTATTATCATTTTATGAAAAATAATTTAAAAACCAGTCATTTCTGCTTCATAAATTGTAAAATCCTGAATTCTGTGACTTATGCAACATAATTTTCCTGTTGTTTTACCTCTCTTGGGGAGTTTCTTTTAGATCATAGAATCATAGAATAGTTAGGGTTGGAAAGGACCTTAAGATCATCTAGTTCCAACCCCCCTGCCATGGGTAGGGACACCTCACACTAAACCATGCCACCCAAGGCTCTGTCCACCCTGGCCTTGAACACTGACAGGGATGGAGCATTCACAACTTCTTTGAGCAATCAATTCCAGTGCCTCATCACCCTTACAGTAAAGAACTTCTTCCTTATATCCAATCTAAACTTCCCCTGTTGAAGTTTGAACTTCACCTGACTGCCATGATTTTTCAAATATAATGGACTGTGGCTTAGCAACTTCATTTGCCAGCTCCTTCAGGACCTGTGGATGAATTTCATCAAGTCCCATGGATTTGTATATGTTCAGATTCTAAAGATGGTCTCAAAACTGATCGTCTCCTACAGTGGGCCTAGGGTCTTCATTCTCACAGGCCCTGCATCTGCCTTCCAAGACCTGGGTTGCGTGGACAGAGCATTTGTCAGTGAAGACCGAGGCAAAGAAGATTTCTTGATACAGGAAATAATTTTTAATATATCATAGAATCATAGAATGGTTTGGAAAGAACCTTAAAGATCATCCAGTTCCAACCCCCCTGCCATGGGCAGGGACACCTTCCAATAGAACCGGTTCTCAACACCCTGTTCAACCTGGCCTTGAACACTGCCAGAGATGGGGCAGACACAACTTTTCTGGGAAAACTGTGACAGTGCCTCAGCACCCTTATAGGCAAGAATTCTTTCCTAATGCCTAATTCAAATCTCCCTTATGTAAGCTTAAAGCCATTCCCTCTTGTCCTGTCACTACATGCCCTTGTAAAAGGTTCCTCTCCAGATTTCTTGCAGTCCCCCTTCAGGTATTGGAAGACTGTTATAAGGTCCTCATCCAGGGCATGACAATTATGTTGTAGAAATAAGTTTTTAATTTATGGTTGAAAAATACAACAAAGGTTCTTAAAGCCATTCTCAAAATACCATCGGATTTAGATGTACTTCGCAATTCCTCTCAACTCTTGTGTTTATCCTTAGGAATTTACTCGCCATTGACAATCTGGCTTTCCAGACTTGATGCCCTGCTTAAATTATGCTGTCTTTCAAAGATAAGTGGCCCTAGTTAAAAGCCTGATGTTTTTAGGGGACCTATCCTTTGCTAGCTCTTTAGCTTTCTAAGAATTCAAAAATCTTTATCACTCCCAATGATATCTAGCAACCTTTACTTAACCGAATACAATTTTTTATCAATGGAAAATATATCTCAATTTTAGACTGTTCCTTTTCTCTCTGTCATTAGTTATTTCGCATGCTTCCATGGCAGCATCCCACATACCTTCTTTCCCTTCTAATAGTTATGTATGCTACAACTCTCTCTCCTCATATGGAAATCATTCAAGGTCTCTAATTATTTCCATTGTCTTATTCTTTTCTGGACCATTTCTATTTCTGCTATATCCTTTATGAAAGTAGATGACTGAGATTTACTAAAGTATGAGGCAGAAGGGGTGTCACTGATTTATGTATCACATTTTGTTATTCTCTATCTCCCAATAAATACCAGTTCTCACAGCATATTTTTTGTTTGGAACATTATTTCACACATAAAGACTTGTGTAAAACTATCTAAAATTGATGGCTTTGTGCAAATTTAGAGTAGCTTCAAGGTACTTTCCAGCATGCATACTTTTATATCTTCAGCATATATTTGCACAGCCTGAAGCTGATTAATTTTTGGTACAACCAAATGCTTTCAGATTGTGCCTTCATTAGAGTCATCTTGTGCTCCAGCATAATATTGTCATTTTAACTAAAGCTGCCTGCCTCTTTTTTCACAGACAGTAAGTGGAAACATATTTGCAATTATTTCACTTCAAATAAAAAATATCCAAGGAAAACTCTGAACACGATAATATGCAGAAGGTAGTGGAGTCTAAAGTCTAAAGAGTTTGAGTTAGACCATTAAAATTATATTTAGACATTTGACTTTGCTGAGCATCTTCTCTTGTTTCCACAGTTCCTCAGAAGTAAAATTCTGCTGAAAATTCTAGTTTTCTGGTACCTGAATTTATACCCAGGAGCCCAGTTTGAAACATCCACTTCTGTATCCTCACTCAAAGTTTTTATAAGAAGCAGCTGAAGATATAAAGTTTAAGAAAAATGTTTTGTTTCCCTTTTTTTCCTTTGAGTCAAATTCAAAACTGTCAGAAAATCTTCCTAACCTTAAAAAGAACTTGCAGTATATCCCTGTATGAGAATAATACATCTTTCATTTCGATATTAATTTTAAAGTACTCCTGAGCTCTATTAGAACACTCTGAACACAGCTTTGCCAGGTTTCTTTGCCAGAAGACTGTAAAACATAATAAAGGATTTGCATTGCATCACAGTGTTTCTCTATTGATATGAGAACAACCTACTATGAAGGATGTTATTTAATTCAAAATGCTGGGCAACTATATAACAGAATAAGCAGAAGGGAACATTTAGAATGAACAAGGGGGAGGAAAATTTTTTTTAAAAAGAAGTGTTCTATCAACACAGGCCCAAGCTTGCAACAGTTCCAAAGAAAGAGATATAATCCTCGTCACTGGAGCACTTTAGATTTAAGCCACACAAGTTGCATGGGAATATATAGTAGAGAGCAAACCCACACTGCCTTGAGCTGCATAGTTTGAATGACCTAATATGTCTTCTGCCTTTTAAACAGAGTATTGAATAACGATGCAGGTGATGAGGTTTTGAGTGGGGGGACAGGGTTGTTTTTTAAGGGCTTTGTTTGGGTTTTGGTTTGGTTTGGTTTTTTTTTTTCATTTTTTAGATAATTTATGACACTTAGATCTCTAGAATTCCAATGAGCAAATATGCTGGGCTCTTCGCACTGCTGGTACTTAACCTTGCATACACCTCTTTCATCCATGCTTTCACACTCACTGAATGACTAGCACAGCTCACACATCTCTGGTTTCTCTCTAGGTTCCTTTATCAGAAGGGTTTTGAGGACTTTCTCCCAGAAGGATATTAATTTATTTCCTTAACTTTCTTTCCCCAGTATTTTTAACCCTCTGCATGCTATATCAGGCACAGCAGTCAATTCCCTTTTAGCTGCTATTTTTAGATTATGCCTTTTCTCTTATATTCTCCCTTACATTTCTTTTTCCCTCTCTTCTGTAAGACTTCGTCTTGTTTTTTGTGGTTACTAATTTGTTCTTTCCAGTGTCCCATTTCCATCCTTTACAGTAGTCTCCATTCATCCATTTCCCTTGACCGGTTCTGATGAAAGGAATTTATTTCGAAAGACATTCTACATTGTCTTCAGCATTTGAAAATTGCTATCTTACCTGATTTCTCAGCCTCTGTAAGAAAACTGCTTAGTAAGAAAGGCAGACTTGGGAATTGTACTAGAGTTTTTGTCAACCTCTTTTTCCAAGGGTGTTATTTCTATCTTTTGTGTTTGTAAAGTGCTTAATACACCCAGAAAAAAACAAAGTCCAGCAAGGCAGAAGGAAGAAAAATGATACCTTATTATAAATAAAATCTCATTCAAGAGGCGAAATTAATCTTTTGGATGTCTACAGCTCCATAAGTGCCTAAATTCATGTTCATCAACATCAAAACCTATATACATAAGTATAAAGTTCTGGGTTACTTTCCTTTGTTTAGTATCCCGCTCTCTCCATTGATGGTAAAGGAATTCTAGAGTAAATTAGATATAGCCATCTATAAACATCCAAGGTTGGTTGGATCATTCCTAGCAAAAGGAGATGCTCAGAGCAACAAATCAGTATTGCTAATATGAAGTCAATGCAATTATGGCCTACATCAACTATGGTCAAGTTTTAACAACTCAATGATATTAAGTAAAAAAAAATAAAAAAAAAAAAAAAGAAATACTGCTGTTAGTGCAAGGGTCAGCCTTAGCATTGTTCAAATCTTATTTGATTGATTTGTGGGTTCTCATCAGCAATTTTGTTCTCACTTGTCCTTTTCTTTCTTGGAATAAGGTCATTCAGCTTTGCCTTTTCAAAAATTCAGGACTTGCTTCAGACAAAATTTACTAGAACTTCTAATATTTATAAAGCTTCTTTCTTACCTCCTTCCTTAGAACAAAGAGTGATCAGAGTGTGAACTGTATCCATCACTTCAAGCTGCTGTTTCTGCAGGACACTATTATTGCTTGTTGCCTTGTTTAACTGCTTCTCTAGTTCCTGGATTATGTAGATTTGTCGTGTGACCAAGCTCTGTAGGTTCTCTTTTTCTTCCTTCAGAGTGTCCAGTTCCTCTTTATGTCTTTCTTCCATTTCTAAAATTCTGTGCTCAAGTAAACTAAAATGAAATAAAACTATTAGTAGATATTATTTCATGACAATATATTGAAAAAACAAAACTATTTCATTTTTCACCATAGACTTCAGTAAATAAAATATTTATTCTAAAAATGTCGCATCTACTAATTCAGCCCACTGAATTAGTGGGCTAACTTAGATTTTCTTTGTCAAGTAGCCAGATATAACTGATCTCTGAGGCTCCATGTCCAGTTGTTACACCCATCCAAATACACGAGCATAGGGCAAATAACACATCTGTATGTACAAGTTCAGGCAGAAAAGCCTAAGGTAGGCAAAAGAAAGAGAAGAGAAAGGCATTGAAGGGGACATAATTGGTAGTATGGGTGAGCTGATATGATAAGAGATAGAAATCAAGTGTAAACCGAGGAAGATTTTGTGTAGGGCCTTGCCACTGAATGGAAGATAAGCATTAGGAGCTATACAGTAAGATCAAGGGATACAGAACCCACAATAATAATACCATTTGATGTGGTCTGTAATGTTAGGAAAGGAATTGTGTGCCAGATGAGTGGTATCTGTTTCACATTAAGTATAGTACTGTTTCCACAAAAGATAAATCAGAAGCTTGCCTTTTAAGGTAGGTTTCACTTCTTTTCCTTGAGTCCACATACATATTTTCCTGCTCATTTCCCTCCACCCCTTCACCTTTCTGGTTCCACAAAAAGCTCCTCGTACAAGAAACTGTTGGGTATCATACTATGCAATCTACTTACATCAATTTTTATAAATAATTTTACACACGTATGGAAACACTTTCTCCTGATCAGTATTCTTTTTCCAGTATGCTCTCTGTCCTGAGTCAGAAGTGCACAATTCACAAAGATCAAAGGCATATCAGATTATATGTAGAAGAATAGAGGAGCCATACATAAAGGACATCTAATATCTGTCAACAGTGAAAAAGAAGTTTTTTCAGGCCAGTGCTTAAATGCTGCAGTGGGAGCTTAGCATAAATAAGTTATTAATATTAGAAAAAGAAACTAATTCGATCCCTCTGCTGCTTTCTGTTCAATAATATTACACTGTGCACCAAGAAGTGTTTCTCATGCCCATAAACCAACTGGTGGTTACAAACTTGCCAAAAAACTACTTCCTGTTTAAGTCAATCTTTGGTTTTATTTATTTATTTGCACTCTCCCCCCACCTTTGTTTTGACTCCTGGATAACAGATCAGTGGCAAAATGCCTGCATAATTTCAGGTCATTTAACCTAACTGAAGAATGTAATAAAATCCATATGGAGGTTTTTTTTTCTACTAGATATCAGAGCCTTAACATGAGCTGTTACAAATGATAACGATGCAAAGATTAAATTCAGGCCTTGGATTTGCTGTACAAGCTAGAGTAATATAAAACTTTTTTCTTTCTTTTTCTAAATAAAAGAAACCAAGCAGCAAATCTTTTTTCTGAAATGTTATAAATGTGGGACTTACAAAGACACTGAAGAAAATATACTTTGTAATACCAACACTCTTAGTTCTGTGAAATCAGCAGGATCTGGGTAAAGAAGGAGAAAAAGAAAAGATGGGAAGGGAAAACATTCTTTTTGTGGGGTCCCAAATGCAAAGGGAAACATGATACCTCATTTTTAAAGGCTCAAGAATTAGTAAGAACCATAACAACATTCAGTAGACAGGAATCAAATGATAGAAAGTTTCAGTCTGAAACAAAGTATGGATTTTGAAGCCAAAGACAATAAATTATTTTAACACCTTATCAGACCTGTAGTTGATTTTTATTCATTACTTGAACTCTAACATTAAACATGATGCCTTTATGTTCTAGACACATCTATTTTTCTGAGAAAATTTCTGTGGGAGTCTTTCAGCCTTTTTTATGCAGAAGGCCAGACTGATTTGTTTAGTTAGAATCCATTGAAAATGTTCTGATGGAACTAGTTGTAGTCATAAAATAGTATTAAAAAAAAAATGTTCTTGGTGAATTTTATCAGTTCTGTCAATTTTTTCACAGAAATTATTGAAATGCAATTTTGACTTGCTTTTAACTTTGTTGATAGACTATAAATTGTATATCAATGCACTTTGATTAGGAACAAGGTAGACCCTGGACACAGTCTGTGATAGAATGGATGCTGGGTATGACCATATCGCAGTCTGACATCTTACAGTTCATCAAAAACGTTATGCTTTGCTAATGTAAGAGAAGATGCCATTCTTGAAGTCAGATTATTGCTTTATAGTTAAATGCTAAGTGAAGACACAAAAGGTCCCTTTACCTTTGTATGAATCCTAGTAGAGTACGGGTCATTTTCCTAATTCTATGACATCCTATTTGTATGTCCACGTCTAAATGATTTCCATATCTGAATGTTCCCATGTAAAAGAAAGAGCCCTTGATAGCCAAAATTAGTGCATTTCATTATTTGTTTCCCACCATGGTCTTCCTAAGACAATAGTAAATGAACCCATGGTGGTGACAGTCTTATTTGTAGCAATACTGGCCATACCAAGAAAAAAATGGAAGAAGCCAACAATCTGTAGTGCCCCCTGGTTTGCCGTCTATGGAGACAGACAGCAAGCAGATGTTTTACAGCTTTAGTAAAAATACATCCTAATATTTTTATTTGAGTGGTGCGTCAACATGAGGTGGAGAGTTGGTAGTGTCATAGGACTTGGTTCCTTTACAGTTTTCTTGTGGTTTAAAAATCGTGTTATAAAAGGCGAAACAGCTATTTAAAGGAATGCACATGCATTTATGCAATGATCTTTCTATATCCATAAATCCACAACAGATAAGAATAAGTCCAGAGGACAGGACCACTCCCTGGGAGAAATACAAAACATTCATTGTATTTTACTAGGAATCAGTGAGAAACTTTCGGTCAAAGTGCTAAAAAAGGAAAACAAATACTGCGCAAAGATAGAGGATTCCTGTATTGGCCTGTTCCAAAAGGAAGAAATCCTTCAACAGCATTAGAAAAGTTGCTCTTGTGAGATTTCTTTCCGATGTGGCCAGAATTTCTAATTTCTGTTGATACACTCAACTTTATTATAGCTCATTTGAATTAAAAAAGTGCTAGAAACCTCAACAAAATCTTGAAACAGGTTGAAACCAATTACAAGGATATTTAGATATTTTTTTGACAGTTGCAAGAGCAGTCTGTTCTCTCTTTTTGCTTGTGACATTAAACAATTTCTAATAGAAAAATACAATGAAGAAATAACTTTCCTGAGTAAATGGGAAAGATATGTTCCCATTTTATTTTAAGAGGCATTTTAAAGACAGGGTTAAAATGAAACTATTTCTACTAGTTTTCATCAATTACTGTTGTTGCCATAAAATATTAAAGAAAACAAAAAGAAGGCTGCCTCTACACCAATTAATCCAACAATACATAAAGGCTGATTAAATTTGTTGTATACCAGTCTTTCATGACAGGTTCCAGTAAAATGTTATGGGCATGATATAATGACTGCTTCTTTTTTACAGTAAGTTTTCTCTATGCTTCCTATACCTTTGAAATTCCTATTTATTTCCTCTCTATTTGAAAGTCCTAAATGTTTTAAAATAGATTGTTTTAAAATAGTTACTGACCTAGACAGATGAAGTAGTCATGGGCGCTACAATACTCACAATAAAAATAAATCACTATTGACTGGAAACATCATATATATACATATGTGTGCAGGTATATATGCACACATGCACATACAGGTATGAATGTGCATTTTTTTAGAATTGCAGCCTTCAATCTGGGGAAAAAAAATTGGCCATTTGGGGAACAGAATGAAGTTGTGAAGAAACAGATGTTGCTAGAATGGATAAATACCAATATTATTCACTGGACAATGACTCTTTGGAGTCATCACCTAGAAGACAGTTAAATTAAAACCAAACACACATGCACACCCCCCAGGCCCAGACAACCTTAGTTTTGCTAAAGGTTAACCATGTCTCAATGTCTAATCTACTGATCTTGGCAAGGCTAGGAGTCTATTTTCAACCATACAAATGATGTGTTAACTTTGTCAGGATATAAACCAGTAGGATGCCTGGGTGCAACTGTGCTATTTCCAGCTGATTCAGAAAAAGACCTCCGATAATGCTGGAGAGGGTAGAAGGCCCATACAGAAGTCAAAGAATGACTTCCAGTGAAAGCTGTTGTCTTTTCGAAAGGTGATGAAGTAGAACATATAGAAAGCACTCTGGTAACTCTCTGGGCAGGAAGGAAAGTCTGGTTTAGACAATCTGCCTTATAAGGTAGATAGTTTACTCACTAATCCATTCCAGACCACAGCAGTTTAAGGGATTTTTTTATCTTTGTTTTCAGAGGCCTCAGTTTAGATATGTGAGAACAGGATACAGACCAGATCTTAGAGATGGACAACTTTCGCACGAAACTAATCTCTTAAAAAATCTGGATTTATTAAAAATATAAGTGAAACCACTTATTTTGTTGAGCAATTCATAAAAACAACTAATGTAGAAAAAATTCTTTGGCTGTATAAATGTGGTTTTCTTATATTATTAGGCATAAGAAGGCAAAAAAGGTAGAGAATTTAAATGCTTACTTTTGAGTTCAAGAATGCTATTTTCTCATTCAGACAGCTCCTTTATACTTTCTTTTACATGAGTAAAATTTTCCCTGTATTGTTAGGTGCTGACCACTCATTCTTACTTTGATGGTCTGATATTCTCTTATGAGTTTAAGGAATTGGAAAATAACATGTGTCCCAGTATTCCTCAAGGCCAGTAACTGGTCTCCAAGCATCAGTAAGCCTATTTTTTTTTTTTTTTATATACCAGTGATAATACCATTGAAATCACAAAAGTCAATCAAAAAAATTTGAATTTATATTTTTAGTACATGTAAAACCTGCACATGAAACTAATTATATATGTATACTTCTCCATCTTTCACACAGTCAGATGGAAATGCAAGAATCGTTGAGTGCTCACTTTTCGTAGGACACAACAGGTCTTGTACTGAGTGTGTTAATGTAGTTTGATTGCCTGCAAATTCAAGTTAGATGTTATATTTAAATTTCACTTCCACTGTATATTGCTGGAAGATCCAGAATTCCATTATGGTTTTTCTCATTTGTTTCATGTGAGTAAATAAGAAGTTGTTTTCACACTTGTATATTGAAACAAATGGCACACAGTAAGTTAAATGCAGATGGTATACACTATGGGAAAAAAAGAGGAGATGATAAAGGAACCTTAGCAGGGGAATCTTTCAAGAATAAATCAGTTTTTAGGAAGCTCTTGTGGGAGAAAAAAACTGCAATGGAGAAACTACCATTTGCATTATAGTGGGTGGGAACCCACAAAACTAAATTATTTATGGCATGAGAGCACTTAATAGAAACATGATTCTGGGGCAAATGTGACTGTACTTATGCCATGGAATATCTTTCACTTCAGTGGGATAAATAGAAAAAAATTGGCCACTCTTCCCAGCAGAGGCAGGAAGAGAAACACCAAGAATAGACATATCTCTTTATCTAAAGATCATGCATTGGTCCCCTGTTGATATACAGTGTTCATTTTCTTTAACGCACTGTAGTACATCAACGATCAGTTATTATTACTGTAATATTTTGCATTACTTTAATCCAAAATCCATTTTTTGATAGCAATTAAGATAATTATTTTTATTTTAGCACAGAGAAAGAAATTATCTGCCTACAGTACACCATCTCTTTTGATTACTTTTGTGATAATAACAGTTCCTACACTCATTCCCACTGCGGCATGCACCTACTACAAAAGAAAGGCTTTCTCTATTTTATTGGTGTGAAAGTGGTATGGAGAAGGACAAAGACATTTTAACTGCAAATAACTACTGAACCCGGTAGGTAATCTGTAAGTGCTGCTTAAAGCTATGTCAAACTAAAACTAAAATCATTGGCATGCCCAAAAACCTGAGAGCTGCTGAGATCACCAAGATGTGTCCCATAGTGAACCTGATACACGTATAATAGATTACAGGATCAGGACCTACAAGGACAAGTCTTAGCATTTTTTTGTTAGGAGTAGATGATGATACAGGAGCTGACTATCCATATTTTTAGTGGAATCATAACACTGACCTTTCCTTAATTTTATCATTTTCAAGGAGGGAATATAGAGCCTGGAAATGTATGCCAGGTACTTGCTTTATAACAAGATGAAACTCCATGTGCTTTTTCATTTATTCACAAATTTACATCTAAGAGAAAGAACTGAGTATAAATGTGCTTTTTAACATGCTCCTCCTTTTCTTCTGAAAAAACAAGGCAGACCATTTTGTCATGTCATAGACCATTTCATCATAATGTCAGCCAAGTCAAAGGTCAACTTAAGTAAAACTTACTTGTTTACTGACATAAAGGTTTTACACCCTGACACATTGCTAAGATAAATAAATAAATGAAGATTATTAAGTACACAAGACAATCTCTTGAGCAGCCAATAAAATTTTGTTGCTAACCAGATTGTAGAAGATAAAAATGGAAGTATTTATATACTTAACTAATGCTTGGGCTAATCCCAAATTGAAAAAGGTTTTTAAAATATGCAGAACAAACTGTCTCTTGCACATGCCTACCATTTTTGTGAAGTACTGGAAGAGCCCATATATGCACTTCAGGTGAATTACTTAATTTTGAGATGTCTGAAGTTAATTCTTCACTAATTTATTCATATTTCCAGCTGGTCAAGGGAAATTTGTGGAGTTCAAGACTTTTCAATGTGATCCAAAATCTCCAGAATAACATCTGCTGGAATTACTGGTTATAAACAGTTGGTAAATACATCAATTTGGTTTTCATAGCCAGTAGCAAATGGTATACTATTTGACCAACGTTGCAACTAGACATATCTAGCAAAAACATCTTATTAACAATATTTTCTATTTTTCATCATTATCCAGCCATGAGACACAGCTGTGCCTGTCTGCCAAGATGATTGCGCCTTGAAGAAAACACAGTTAAGAAAGGGTAAAGCCACTACATGACAGTGTTGAGAAGTGAAAGGCAATAGTGAAAAAATGCTGTAGACACCAAAGTCAGAGAAGAAGGAGAGAAGGAGGTTCCCCTACAGCCCATGGAGAGATCATAGTGGAGCAGATATTTCCGATGGAGAGCTTCACAATGGAGCAGGTGGATATGTCCAGAAGGAAGCTTCAGCTTGTGGAGAGCCCACGTTGAAGTAATGAAGAACTGCAGCCCATGGGAAAGAGCCATGCTTTTCCTTTCCCATGGAGAAGGGAAAGTGCAAGAGGAAAGACCAGGTGAACTAACCACAACCCTCATTCCCCTTCCAACTTTGAGCAATTGCATTGCTCAAAGGCAGGGTGGCCGAAGAGCCAGGAGTGAATCTGAGCCTGGGAAGAAGGGGAGGTATGGGGGAAGGGTCTTTGTGGTTTGTTATTATTTCTAATCATCCTATGCTGTTATTAGTTGGCAATAAATAAAGATGCTTTTCCCAAGGTAGTACCTGCTAGGTGATCTCCCTGTCTTTATTTTGACCACAGGATTTTTTTATCATATTTTCTCCCTCTGTCCTGTTGATGAGGGGGAGTAAGAGCGTAGCTGGGTGGGCATCTGGCAGCCAAACAAGGTTAATACATCACACTGAGATACTGGATTGTTAAACCAAACAGATACTGAGTCCTGTGTTACAGAAGCACCTCTCCGAGTGAAGTACTCTCTCTGCAAGAGACGTACTTTTCTGAAGCAGACAAAGGGACAACACTGGAAATTCTTCTTGACTCTCACTTCACTGCTTAAGAAATTAGGTTCTGCTGTACAGCTTTTTCTTCAATTTCAACGTAACCCCCAAATATTTACCATTCACTCATTCTTTATTCTTTAAATGGAGCATGGCTCCAAGTATGCTATATGCAAATGAGTCCACAGAGGGAGATCCTTCCTTGTACTAATTAAAATTAGAAAAATTAACTTTAAGGTAGTTG
Source organism: Psittacus erithacus (assembly GCA_009867235.2). Lineage (NCBI taxonomy): Eukaryota > Metazoa > Chordata > Aves > Psittaciformes > Psittacidae > Psittacus > Psittacus erithacus. The sequence goes on along the minus strand of WYDI02037619.1, from coordinate 23,985 downwards.
ATAATATCATAATTTATTATTAATATTTTTCTATCTGAAAATGCTCATGCAAGCTATCCTTATGCTTTTCAGTGGGAGGAACTGTGGTCATGTGACTAATTTGCCACAAAGAAAACTGAGTTGTAAACTTATAGTTCTCATGAAAAGTCGTAAAAATCAACTTACATTTAGCATACATGAGCTAACGCAGTGTAAGTTCACACCCTAGCACTTTTAGCCATTTTATAAATATTTCCTATGCTTTCCACTTATCATATTTGTGTCTTTCTTTTCATCAGTTTCTTAGAACAAAGTACACACAGACCACTTAGTGATGAATAGATTTAAAACACAAGACACCAACTACTCATTCTTACCTGTTTTTCTCATGAATTTTCAGAATTTCATGTGTTTGTTGTAGCAGCTGTTTTTCTAGCTTGTATGTTGACAGTGAATTTTCTAGTAGCTGAATTTCAAGTCTTGATGTTTGATTTAGCACCTTAAGGATAAATTAAAGCCATTAGTGTTTATATTGTCCTGGGTATATTTCTATAGCAACATAATACAACCATTTCATTCTGATTTGATGATTCAACAAAAATTGTTTCTAAATCCTTTTTTAACCTCAGCTGCTCAGCTGGTGCAAATGAACTCACTCAAGCTACGCTGATATGTACCAGCTGATATTCTGGCATCCTGTTTACTGCATAATAACACTAGACCGGCAGAAAAAGGAAAGGTGACTGCCAAATAAACTTCATTTCAATGGAAAGAACATGAGGCATGCCTCAAACATGAATTCCTACAAAGCATGCTTCAACTAGAAGAGTGCAAGAGTACTTGGACCACAGCCAGTGTTGCATTTGCTATTTTGTAAATAGAGCTCCTACTTTAGCTTTCCCCTGAGTTCTCTCTTTTGCTGTGTTGGCAGAAGACTGGTGTCTGCTTATATTATCACAACTTGCACTCTTACACAGATTTTTAAGATGCAGGCTATGATCCTAAACGTTGCCTTATGCAATTGTCTTTTTCTTTAGTGGTGGTCTGTATCAATAGCTCATTTTACTAAGTGCATCAGACTGAAAGAGGCCTTTTAACTAGAAGAAAGTTATTAGATTCTAACAAAAAATAGTTCAGAAGAGGAAATAACAAAATACTTTCAAGAATGAAAGAACAATGTTAATTAATGTTAGCCAGTTTTATTGGGATTTGTCATTCATTACATAGAGGCTGAAGCAGAGTGTATGTGTGTGTGTATGTGTTAAAAGTTTTTGTAGAAATGTGTGCATATAACTGAGATTCAATCTCTTCTGGAACTGAAAATGCTGCTTCCTTAATGGAATCTATCAGACCTTTCTTGGAAGGATATGCATCATTATCATCATAGGATCATATGGTAGTATTTTCTCATGCATGCCTGATAAGAATTTGTTACAGAACATAAAGCAAAGAGAATGGCTCTCAAACTCAGCCCAGTGCCCTATTTTTGTTTGAAATTGCTGAATTTCATTAAGCAACTTGAGCTGTTTTTTTTTTAAGGGTACAGAGACTGAAAAAATTGGACATTGTCTTTGTGAAGCTATTATGTTTTTCAAGGTGGATACATCTGGAAATGACAGGAGACTGCACCACAGTTGCAGAAGGACATGGCAGAAATTGAAAGTGTATTATGAAGGCTGGCAAGAAGGCAGGAAACCTCCAACAGATTTCCAAAGAGGATACCTCTGTGGAGTAGCCTACAAAACGCCAGCAGAGCTTCAGGTAGAAAAGAAAGCCTAAAGGGAATTCATGGGATTTTGGATGGACCAGGGATTAAGAGGGGTCAGTGAGATTTAAGGACATGTAGGCTTTATCTTCAATCTTTCAGACTCCCCCTTACTCTGCTATGAGTCCTCATTACATGCAAGAGGTCCTGGCCTGCTTTTCTGCTTCTTGTATCCTACAGACCTTCACCTCCCTGCCGTGCAGCTGTCTATCTCCAACACTACCAAAAGCAGTCTCTTTTCACTTTCTTGAGCCACCTCCACCACTCCTTTCTGATTGATGGTAAAGCCAGTAACTATGGGGACTTTCTCACACTACTGAAAGAGGATTGGTGAGAAATGCCCTCATGGAGCTGAGAGTCAGTGCAAGTACTGCAGCAAAAATAAGGAAAACATATATATATCTTGAGTTGCTAAAACAATTAAAAAGGCCAAAAGTAGTAGAATCTTTGCAATAAGCACAGTGTAAATTTGTACTTTGTGTTATGATAGTGATACTCTTGTCACTTCGATCAAGACAGTGATTTTAGTGCTAGGAACCAGACATATGGAGATGGCTCTTTATATTCATGTCCTATTATACAATTTTACAGTAATAACAAATACACAGTGTTTTATAAAAACCCTGATGCTTGTCCCTCTTCGTTTAAAAGCTTCAATATACACTACTTTTCAAATAGCTGGAAACATCTTTCAGAAAATAGCAAACTTTCTTGTAATAATAAAGAGGCAAACAACAATGGAGATCAAAGGCTCTGTTTTAGCCTGAAACTCTTTTCAGCTTGACACCTGTATCATTCACAGTTTGTAGTTGGACTGTTTATTTGAAGACAAATGATGATTTAGTTTCCTGGACAGTCCCACTTGCCTTATGTGCACAGAGCTAAATACACTAGACAAATGAAATCAGAAGGCAGACACATAACAAGGGTCAGTCATCACCGTTATTGGTACTGGGAAGCAGAGTGTGTATGTTTCTTGGAGACACGTGTTGAAATGTTTTGTGTGGTGATGCATTAGAATAGGAAAAGGATGATAAAAGCACTCTGAATTAACAGCTTTTAGAAAACCACTCTAGGAGCATACCTGGGTTTCAACATCCGTGAGTTTTCTTGTCTGCTCTGCTGTCTGGCTGAGGAGGCTGGTCCCTATCTCAAGCATGGTGGCTGTGTGGTTCTGCACAGCATTCTGCTGCAGCTGCACCATCTCCGATTTCATGTTTTCCACAATGTAGTTCTCAAGCTGTAAAACAGAAAGGGTTGTAGCTGTAGTATTTTTGCCTATTTAGGCATTCTGGTGACATCAGGGTGGATAGCAGCCATTCTTGCCAAAAGGGGAAATTTCAACCTTCTAAGGGGAGCCCAAGTCTGAGCTGACCCTGTGATTGTAGGGGTAGGGACCTGACTACCTGTGTAGCCCTTTCCAGTCACAGAGTCACAGTGTTTTTCCAAGTATCACAGCCTGCTGGTATGAGCTGGAGCAGGTCCTGCCTGCCTCCATCTGTGTTAAGGTTGCAGTGAACACCTGTGGTAGAGATGTAATGACAGTTTCAATTTTTTAGTTAACATAGGCAGGGTCATTCCCCTTCTAGCTATCTAGGTCCTTGCCCAGACACAGCACACCAGAAACTCAGGAATAGTCTACAATATAATGAGATTGTTTGTTACTTCTACAAGCAGTGTTTTGGAATCTTGCTTGGTGTGCTCCATAAAGTATTAACATAAGAAAGGTGGCTCAGAACACTTTTTTTCAATACCTTCCACTGCAATCAGTTGGAATCCATCCAGTGAAGGACATCCAATGAAGATTCGGTCCCCAGTTTCTTTCTGTGCCTTATCGGGTTTTTTTGCGGTCAGCTAGTTCCAGTCTTAAGCAACCACTGTTTTACCTAATCATGTCAATCACATTGGACCTGCTTCCGCAACAGTAAGCATATTTCATTGTGAAAGGTAAGCTACACAACTATATAGTATGAGACAAATGGAGTTTATTTAAAGGCTGAAGAAAGGAGCAGGAGTCATATATACAGTATGATTAATAAGACAGGCTGCTTTCATCTTATCTATAAGCATACTTGTGCTTAAGGGTAACTCCTGTTAAATGTTCTGATGAGCCATATCAGCTGAGCTCACAAAGGATTTATGAAAATTTAATTATTTATATGCACCTCCTACTGGTTTTATAAACACTTTGGCAGAGAAAGAACACTGCCAAAGTATAAAATATTTTCTGCACAAACAGTTGTTAGTGTTCTGTTTGTTTATTTGCTTACACCAGTTTGGAGAAGAACTTAATACTCAACGTTGGTCAAAACCAAACTGGATTTCTTATAGTTTCAGACAACAAAAATGTTTGCTTGAATTGCCAGACAACCACTCTGTGCTGAAAACCTGCAGTGTTTTAAGTGGTGGGGAAAATTTATTCTTGAATAGTCTGATAAGTATTAAAATGAGATTTAACAGTCAAGGAAAATTTCAGTGCAAAAGAACATCTCCAATAGATGTCACCTTTTTCCACTCCCGGTCTAAGTTCACTGCTCTGTTTTAGTTTATTACTGTGAGATAAGTATTACAAACATTATGCTAGTTCAAGGGAGATTTTACAGATCCATCACATTTCTACACCATGCTTTTATGTTCAGAAATATTTTGCCTATATATCTCTTTCACATCCAATAATGTATTTTTAGCAACCCTTTGCTTCTTGTTTTCTAACAATTTCTTTTTTTTCCCCCAAACTGTCACTTTGCAAATAATTTCTATGAAAGAGCCCCACAAACTGAATGGTCCATATTCTCCATATTCTGGTCCAGATACTGGAACATCTGAACAAGAAGTTCAAATTTCTCTCACAGCTTGCACCTCCTAATGAAACACAAGAGTCTCAAGACATAGTACTGCCCGTGATAAGGTCCCAACGCACACATTTCTCCCATCCAATGTCTTCTGTTTCCAGATAGAAACATAGCATGTCTGTGATGTGGTTGTACAGTGCTTGATTTGTTAGTCCATAGCTTTCTAAAACTGCTTTGTTTAACATGGGCTGCATGGTATATGTGCGTACTGGATGTCTGGGAAAACCCATGAAAAAAAAAATACAGAAGCTATACTTCTTCTATATCAGAAATCAGAAATTAGATATTTTCACACATCAATAAAACCAAACACAGAGAGGAATATAAATATAAAAAGACAAAAAATATTTTATTTCTTACTTTTTTTCCCTCCTGTTGCTTTACTCACATTACAGAAAGGATTGTGTTTGAAAAATCTAATTGCGTCTGTGTGGAGCTACAGCAGGTTTTGACTAGCAAGAACACAGGTGTAGATAGAGGCATATTAGACAACTTGCACTTTTAATTATTGTAGGCTAACACACTCCCCATAGTATCCATTCTTTGGCAATTGCCCTTGGTGACTCACCCCTAAAACAACCTCTGACTGAATCTGAGACTGACTCATTACAACAACAAAGCTGATTTTCCCATTTCAGAATTGCTCATCAAATGCTTTTGTAAATATTTGGTGTTCAGTGCACTGCCACAATTGTTTCTGTGAGCACATCTCAGGAGTATCAGGAGCTATTCACTCAGACCAAGGAAGGAAGAACAAGGACTGAAAAACTGTACATGTTCTGTTGCATCAATTCCCCATTTTCACGCACTTCTTTTAGTTTGCTCAGGAGATTTATTGATTGCAATACTGGCCCTGCTAAAATCAATGGCAAAATCCCTATTGACTTCAATGGGCCGAGACTTCACTTATTATTTTTATTGCAGGAAACCAGCATTTACCAGGTTCATTATGGCCAAGCAGTGAGTTTTATCTGAAACTTTCCCTTCTTTGGAGACATTGTACTAAGTGTACTGAACCTTAGGCTGAGCTTTCTTTCTGGTTAGTTAAGAGGAATAGCATTTTACAGGTGACAAAAGTGTCCTTGCAGGGTGGCCCCACAGAAAATGTGACATGAAGAAACCTATTCATGAAGTAAATTCCAGAACATTTAGGGGTTGAAGTCATCTTTTAGAACCCTTTCATCCTATAATTATGTTAATTCAATTTGTCCAAACACTCTGCATTAAACACTAAATGTATAATACATGATGAAATACTCTTTTCAGTGAATCTACATTTTGCATTTGGATTTTCAAATCCATATGTTACTCTTTCTTCTTATTTCAGATACTTTTTGTTTAAAAAATGAAACAATTCTTTTCTGCATCCTTTTTCCCCAATTCCACCCCTCCCATTATACGGCTTTCTATAGTACACTGATGCCCTTTTTTATTAATTTGGCTGCATCTGCTTTCAGTAAGATCTCTTACATTGCACAGGAGTTTTCAGTAATGCAGGCTTACCAGTGGGATGCATAATAACATTGTAACATTCTCAGAAATAAAACTGTCAGAAGGTTCAGTGTTATTGTTTAATAAACATTCCAGATGATTATGCATTAAAAGTATCTAGTTTTTTCTGGACAATGTTTATTGAATAATCTTCATAGAAACCACCCAAACACTAACAGAGCTATCAAAATGGAAACTGTAACTTAGGGTCTAAGTAAACGATAATGTTCTGTAGCAGATGGCTTATAAATAAAATAAGAGCTTTTTTTTTTCTTTGATCAAGCAAAGTTAGTCCCATGTAATTATATGTTAAGGACTGCTATGATATCCAGATGACATGAGGTTTTCATACAGTGCAAGTTAAAGCAGCAATAGACTGCTCTCCTTCTCATACCACATATTGCACATCATTTGGAGCAATGGAAAGACAATGCAGAAGTGATATTCTGTAAGAACTTGTTTGTCTTGTCTGTCTTGCTTTGCGTGCCTGAAGATGTGCTAATAATACTATACCACAAAAACGAATGGAAGTTCAATTCTTTCTCTGTTTTTCAGTCTGAGGGAAGGTCATACTTCCCCACAGTGACAAAATACCTTGGGGAGTCAGATATAAAAGTGATATTTGATGTAATTTGTATTTTAGAAATACACATCTAGCCTTAGTGGAAATAAACTGCAAGAAGTTGAAATATATAAAATGCAATAGAATTTCTTTGACTTTCTCAGAAGTAGAAAGGTTTTAGGAAGGAGTTTATCACTGAGGAAAACAATTTTATTTGTGTATTGAAAAGGATGAAATTATATTTATTAAACCTACAAACAAACAAACCTGCATCTTCCAAAAGCTATTTGTGAATGAGAAAAGATTGATAAAATGACAAATTCACAATGACACAGCCTTCTTGTGTTACAAATCCAAGAAGTATAGACAAACCACAATATACCTTTCCACTATTTCTGACTATATGTGATCAGTGGGAAACAGGATAAAATGAGCATACATGGCATGTAAAGGTAACAAATAATGCTCAGATGAAATGTTAACATGCTAACCTGTACATGATGTGGAACAGCCTTATCTGGGCTTGCCAAGCGAAGTGCACATCAGACAGAAAAGAAATTGATGAACAATGTAGATATACAATCAAATAGATAATGAAGATGACTACCTTTCCAAATTTATCTTCAGTTATTTAATAAGATTGTAATATAAATTTCACCAAAGAAGACAAGAAGTGATCCATCTGAGGAATAATTTTCTCAGATCTTCAGTAACGGATTACCTACTTTGAGGTGATACAGGATGTGCACTGATAATTTCAGTGAATTTATAAAATCAACCTTGCTGAGCTAAAGTGAAAGATTATAATGGCTGGTACACAAAACGGACTCACAGAAAAGCCTGTTGGGACATGTAATATATGAAGCTTTCACAAAGAAATTGTTGGTTATGAAATATACATAAATGTGCATTCCCAACGCAAAGTAACCAAACACTGTTAGATTCAGCTTCAGCTGACTGAGACTTCTAATCCAGCTGATTTCCAATATACTAATGACACTTGTCCTCATGATGGTTCAGTTCGGTTTTAAAGCAATCTTCAGTGGTATAAAAGTTCGCTATGAATGCAGCAAACTAGATAAAAGAATCTTGTATCAAAGTAAAAATAATAAAATTAAAAAAAAATAAAATAAACCCACAGACAGTATAGTGTCTGCAGGAGATTTGTTTCCATTTCTGAATGTTGCAATTCAAGAAAGGTATTCATTATTTTGGGAGAGTGCGTGGAAGACAAAGAGTGGTAATAAATCTAGAAAATTGAAGGACTTTGGAAAGTTTAGCTTAATAGGAAGGCTAACAAGAAAATAACTGACTAGAAGAACATAAAACTGCAAAGACAAAGAGAATAATCTGTTTTCCACGTCCATGAAGCGGCAATAAGTGAAGTTTAACTTTTACATGTTAGAGGAAAAGTTTTGTAACAGTACAGGTAATAAAATACTGATAGGGATTCTCTGGGGAAACTGTTAAAACTCCAAAATTAAAGAATACTTTAGGTAAAGATCAGGCAGATTATATGGCATTTTATAGTTCTTTCTAGTTCTATTTTTTTCATTTTCTTCAGGTTTTGATTACTTCTGACTTAAGCTCACAGACTCAGTATTTGGAATGAAACTCTACAGAAAACATTAGACAGAGAAGAGGTTTGGAAAACTCACCTCCTCATGAAACTTTTAGAAGGAAGTCAATAAAAATGAGGAATCTCATGAATTAAATCCATAACAATTAAAAAAAGCCAAACAAACCAAACAAAGCACTTATAATGAAATAAATAAAAAGAACTATTCTGTATAGACAAATAAGTAAAATGAGGAAAGTCACTGAAGATGTTTCTGAACCTACAAATATACCTCAGTAGGGACGCAGTCTGCAGAGCCATCTGAGAAATTATAAAATCTCTGCATCTCTGCAATTATAAAATGACAGCAGTTTGTTGCACTCAAGTTACTTCTGTTTGTTAGGTGCTTAAGAAATTACGACCTCGGAAAATCAATCAATTTGTAGACATTTGAGCTTGTGTCAGTGGTGGCTTGGCACCTCTGTACCACATTATGTTATATAGTAAAGCACATAAAATGTTATAGGCAATAATGGATAATGATGGTGGAAGAATACATTGTATGACATCCCACTGGAATCTTTGTAAACTGGAAGCAAAAGTATTTTTATTAAGGACTGTAATGTGCATAGAAATAGTCCTTGCTACACTAATCAAGGCAAGATATGGGGAACAGAGTTCTTTGTTTTAAGATATCAAAAGACCTCCTGCTAGGTTTACCCAATAGCATAATATTCAATATATGGGTAATTTTTAGAAGCCAGAAGATTGAGTTTCAGTTCTTCACAAAGTATCTGGCTTATCAAAGTCAGTGTATTGGCTTAGGCCAAATATTGACTGTACTGGCCTGATAATTCAATCTGAGATTTCTACTGTGATATCTTCAATAAATCTTTCCAATTTGTTTTCAAAATTTCACATCACTCTAAAAGCTTACCCACTTCTAGACTAAAACTCAAAAAACTGTACAAGTGAAATTCATTTTTTTTCATTTCAAGAGTAAATAATTGCTGTTATTACAAAAGTATACAAAACACTTGAAGAGACAATTTCAATTACTTTTGTATGAATATCAGATCTCTCTGGTTTTTAACCTTAAGGCTTGATAAAGTCAATAATTGAAAATTACATCAAATGTGATTAAATAGTCCCATAAGGAAGATATTTATAACAAGTAAATTGTAAAAATATGTTCTTATTTTCTACTGATTTGCAATATTTCTGGTTCAAAGAATTAGCCAGTTTCATGTTAACCTTTACAAATTTTAGTACAGCAAGAGCAATATTTTTCTTTCTTGATCTAACTTTCCAAACTACTTAATTCTGCAAATTAATTCATTTGATTATACAGTTGACTGCAAACCTGAACCATCCCAAATATACACTGAAGGGAAAGGCATAATTGTAGAAAAAACAACATCTGTGATCTTACCCTAAACAAATTAACATCCATGGGGATTTAAAAAAAATATATAATTTCTATTAAAGTGTGTATCTAATTAATTTTCTCTACCAAAGAGAGGAGTACTCTCTTTTGGTGAGGAGTACTTTTCAGAATGTTTAATTCTGGAACAACTTCTGTGTAGAAGAATATGTACACGCCTGAAAGCTCATTCCTAGAGAATGGACATATGACATAATCAAAATTAGTTCCACTGAAATATCTCCTTACTGTACTACATATGGTTCTTGAAAAATGTGATCTCAAACTGCATAAATAGTTCTGGTTGCTATTGCACTGCCAGCTTGTAGCTAAGCTTTCAGTGAACCTGGGAATCTGTAGCATAATTTGGAACCTATATATAACATTTTGTCTTATAGGAGGTAGTATTGTATTTCTTAATCCATTTTTAATTCTGCTTGGTTCCTTACACTCATCACTGTGACATATAAGTGTATTGTTGGCATTCAGTGTATGAAAACACCTTTCCAAGAAAGGTTGTGAAATTAACTCGCCTGCATTTCCTTCTAATGTTTGCACAAGTTTCTTCTTTCTGTAGTGCCTTATATAAATATCACAGAAAGGGAATCTCTTTATTCACTGCGTAAGCTCTGCCTTTGGTTTTTTATCTTAGGTTCCTCCTGATGAAGAAATCAGAAATCCTTTTTATTACCATTTGCCTATTTTTCCTGTGTATGGTGCAACTTCCCTGAAGATTACCTTTTTGCCTTTCATCCTCACCTGACACAAAGTCTCAAAGTCAGCTGAAGACCCAGGGCATCATATTATGATGGTGACTGTCAATAGCCTTCAGTGTTAATCACTTTGTAATGCATAAATGGGAAGTTTAGATGCACTGAAAGCACTAAAAGTACTGCAATTTCAGTATACGTGGGGCCATAGGAATGCAAGGGAATCCCCTGGGCCATCAACCAACTTCCCCACTGCTCCAGGCAACTACTTATTTTTACCTTCAGCCCAGAGGGATCCACAAAACATCTACTCCCTGCATCCCACCAGTCTTAAAACACTCAGTGGAACTTATGATAACTGCACTATGTGTTCACATCCTCCATGTGTGTGCTTCTGTCATAAATAACCTAGTGGTGAGGAAAGCTGAAAGTAATCTCATATATTTTGCCAGGTTACAGGAAATAATGCAAGCTTCCTAACATTTCAGTGTTACCAGAAATGTATTGTGTACTTCTTGTCTTTGATGCCTACAGTGTTTTACAGGCACTGGTAAGAACAGAACCATGGCAGGTAGGGTTTTGCCTTCTCCAAGATCAGATGAGGTGTGGAGTCAGTGATCCTTGTGGCCATGATTACACAGCTAACTGTACCTCAAAACACAGGAAAAAATAGAAATAGAACATAACTGCAGTGACAGAGTGCTTCATGGTCTGCTCAAGGAGAGAGCTCGCTGCTACCAACTTCTGGCCGTAAGTGAAGTCTTTGACAAGCTAGGGCACCTGAAGAGCAAAGGTGCTTGTAAGCAGATGTGATCCATCTAAGTAAGCATGTCTTACTTAGCAAAAAATTTTTGAAAGAATCCTACCTACACTACAAAGAATGGTAATATTTAAATCAAGAGCCCTGTTCTTTTCTCCTCCTTTCCCTTGCCTAATAATGGCAAGTATTATTTAATTTTATTTTGTCTTGCATTCAGCATTTGGCTTCAACGCCATGATTCCAGTTTATATTGAAGACTGCGGTTCTTGACCACTGGTACTTAATACAGCAAAGAGCAAAGCCTCTATGTGCTCTAAAATCCATTCCCCCACACCACCCAGGGAGGTAGAGGCCTGAAATCTGTTGAACTAATTCAGTCTACCAGCAATTAATAACTAGACAAGGGTTCATATATTCTCTCATGCAGTATTTATATACATAGATTTTAAAGAGTATATATATAATAACTCCCTGAAATTATGGGTTATAATGTAGGTAGACGGCAACTTTCATTTGTGTCCTATAAAGTTTGGTTATATTTATGGTTCTTAACCTTCATTACAATAATTTGGACACAAGCAGTTTAATGATAGATGTTCTGGATACGTGACAATGTTTACCTTAGTCTTACTACAGACATTAAAAAATGATATTGATATACTTCTGCTGGAATCATTTTATAATTTTAAGACACAAATAAATGAAATTTCCAGAAGTATCTGTAGCAGTAAACTAACAACTTCAGTTTCCCACAGCACTATAAAAAAAGTTAACTACTAGTACAAAGTCTAACACCTTTTCTTTCCATTCATGAAATTTTAGATATAAACCCATTAATCCCTAAGTGCCTCCAGACATACCTATAATTCTCAGCATTAAAATGAATGTGTAACTCTGCATATGGGTCAGTCCTGCCAAAATATGTGCAGTCCTAGAAAATTTGTTTTCTTCCCGTGCTGATGGATCTGATTGCTTTAATACATGTCAAACAGTGAATTTAAATACATAAATAAAAGTGGTGTCAAATTCCCAATATTATAATATAAACACATAAAATTTTCAGATTGAAACTGTCATATAGTCAGTACAGATGTACATATATTTACATATGCACATACATGTATGTATATATAAAATAAGGATGAGTTCATTCCACTGAATACGTTGTAAAAAAACTGTTTCAATAAGAGCAGTGGAAAGATCTGAAGATCGCTAAACCATATAGTGAAATATCAGGTACTCAAATTAGCTTGCAGAAAGGGCTATGAAACTTAATAAGATAAAAATGCCTTGGTTTATCTGAAGTGGCATAGTTCAAGGTACATTCCCTTTTATGGCTTTTAATAATTGTATAGAAAGATAAGACCTTTTTTATAGGAAATATGAGAACAGCCAAAGCATATAAAGACAGTTCTAGTCCCTATTTTCATTACATTCCTCTGGGGATTTTGAAAGGGCACAATCACAGGTTTTCTTTAAGTAAACATTTGCTAATACAATTTCCTTCATCCCCAGTTGCTGGAGCGAGATTCAGGATATGATTATGAGGATCAATTCCTTGCTCCTACTTCTTGAATGCCACAGCCTCTGAGTGAGAAATGTGAAACTGCAGGTTTCTCTAGAGAGCTTGTATACTGGGAATAAATATTATCATTTCCCCATTAACTGCTAAAGGAATAATCACACTGGAGTTGCAATGATGTGGAGTACAATCAGGCCGCTCTATACTTAGCACTGAGCACATAGTAGTAAAGAAAATTGGGCTGAAAATTCTCTTGTTTTTCTCTAATTCTGAAGAATAAAAACTGGCCCAAACATTTAAATGTGGGGAAAATCTGAAAATTTAAATCTTTTGGTGATATTTCTGCATTTAAATCATTATAAGGAGGAGACAAATGGAAAATAATTATGGAAAAGTCTCCCTCCTAAAGCCTTCCTTTAGAAGCAGCAATTTCCCCCTGTCCTCTTCTTTGGTTGTTTTGGGTTTTTTCCAGGACCTGGCAAGAATATTCCCTCCTACTTCAGTTTATCATACTCGCAGCTCTTCCTGGAAGTCAATGTTAATGCAAGGCATTCCTTTGTAAGTCATGAAATCATGAGCTAAAGTGGGGAAGCTTTCAGCATTCAATTTCATATCTGCTAACTCACTGTTACTAATTTATCTTTCTATGTCTGATACACAGTTCCTAATAAAGATAGGACAAATGAATTAACTTATGAAAAACTATTATATACATGCATAAGCACACATGCAGAACAACAGATGTAACAAACAATAGACTGAGGAAGAGGGGACATATCAGAAATGGATTGCTGGACAAAGAGTTGAGCAGTTTTTTTGGTGCAATTTGGAAACATACCTGATTTTTCTAGGGAAAACAGAAGCCATCAAACGTGTTCACAAATGCTATGCTCAATGCCCAAGTTAAAACCAATTAGACATGAATGGTTTAAAATTCATGCATGCTCAATACAGATTCAAAGAATTACACTAAAAATGAAATGGAATGGATTTAATTATTTTGAAATAGTAAGAAACTGTTCAGATGTCTTTGATGTATCCTTTGGACTATCTAACTAGGGATATCTTCCCAGGGATCCCAGGCGTACTGACAACTGTGGCTGATCCTACATTCCCAGCGAGGTGGCAGGATGGCTGTCAGACTCACTCTCTCACTGATTAAGTTGCTACTTTTGTTTGCAAATTTCCACACAGTGTCCCAGTGCCTGAAGTGATAACAATCACAGTCATTTCCGATTTGTAATCCAGGAACTTGTACTGGCCCTTGCCCCAACAGAGCTTCACAGTTCACAGATATAAAGTGACAGCTCTTCTGGCATGATTAATGTAGTGAAAACACAGAGAAAAGATGAGACATATCAGTTATTTCAAGTCCCTCCTTCACTCAGATATTATATGAATTCTTAGCAATTATAATTGGTTTTGCTATTTTGATCTTTCTTCTACAATACTTTTAATTTTACAGTAAATCCCAAGTAGGTCATTTATAACAAAAAAACCAATGTTTTCTTACCAAGTAAAACCGCATTCAGAAGAGTGGTTTTGTAGTAACTCAGAAGCATTTACAATGTAATCAAAAATACAAAGAATAAACCAACATATGAGAATAACAGGACTGTTAAATAAAAGGGAAATATCCCAGGCTTTTAAAACATGCTGTAACTCTTCAAACTCAGAGATGACCAGGACTTGAAACCAAATGCAGATATTCCTAAACTTTCATGTATTTAAATTCAGGTTTTTAATTCAATCTCATTTTCATGATGATAGCCATGTGGTACTGTTCTTCTCCCTCAGGGGTAAGGAAAAATATCTTTTGCACCGACTTTGTAGTTGCCATATATAAATGTAGACTATCAGGTCATTAGTCTGACCACATTTGCAGAACACATAGGAATTAGGATGGCATTCCTCATGACTAGAGCTATTCGATGGAAAGAAGAATTGACATCACTAATCCTCATACCTATAACACTCTGTACTATAATAGCAGAGAACAGTGTTCATGAATCCTTAGAAAAGTTTGGCAGCTGTTTCACTGAGATGTAGGCCGAAATCATGTTAATAGTTACACATTCTGCCCATTAGCTGGCAATAACATTGTAATCAGAACATTATAGCATGGCAATTTCTTCTGTACTGAAAACAGATGAAAAAGCTTTTCAGGCACTGAAAGAATGCTGTGACCGTGACTCTAATCATACTCATATCTATTCCTCACAGAGGCCGCAAGGAAACTGTATTGGTTACTGCAAAGTACATCTGAATACTGACATATTAAAGTTGATGGAGGTTTTGCAGTTAATCTCAATTTGACCAGGAGTTCACCCCTGAGATTTCACTTTTCTTTTGACTTTCAGCTCCAGGACAGGTAAAAATCCCGGACCCAACAGGAATGCTATTATTTTATTATCAATTGGCTGTCTGCAATTCTAATCTGCTCTGAAACCAAATATTGGAGTTTGTAATTTTACTGTAAACCTATTAACATGCTATTCAAGATTATTTTCTTGTGAAAAGTATGCTGTTAACATCCATGCAAGTGTGCACATAGGGATTATTAACCGTTACTACGTTTGGACTGAACTGCTAACTTTTAGACATAAAAAAAAAGCTAAAACACAACTGCTTCTGTTCCACTTGAAATAAATTACTATGCTACCACAAATTCCCAGCAGGAAAAGGGAAGGTGAAATGTAAATTTCTGCACAATGTGTAGAGTGTTCAGTGGATTTCTGTGTGATAACAAAGGAAGTAGTGGCAGTGTCGGTGTGATGACAAAGAAGCCAGAAAGCAGGACTTCATTCCTTTCTTTGCAAGCTGACTGCAAGGCTATCACAAAGGTGTTTTCTTTAAAAGGAAGAATACAAGAAGGATTATGTAAAATGGGCAAAATCTGAAGAGTTCCAGTTGAGAACTGAACTTCCTGAAATGTTGGGGGGTTGGGGGTTTGTTTGAAGCTTATCTTTTTGCCTCTCGGCAGTTCCAGCAGCAGATCTTTCACAGCTGGGCAGCAGCAATAGTTCTGCTTTCACATCACCCCAAAGGAGATGTCATTCCAAGCAGACCTCCACTCCAGTGCTGCCATATGGGAGAAGGTCATGGCACGAAAACGTCTTCATCATCATTATTCACAAACCTTATGGCACGTGAGACTATAGGCTTAGCTGGAACACTGCAGTAGCTTGGCTGATCTGAACGACTTCTCCAGGTAGGACTTCTTCTACTTGCCAAAGAAAACTAGATAACGTATCTCAAATATACCACAAAACTCTGCTCTAATTTAAAGTTCCTTATCCAAACTGACAGCTGAGTGTGTAGGAAATGTGATTCTCCCTCCTTTTCTTCATGCTCTATCTGCATTAGTCTCAGTTTCTGCAGGGCTCTGTTTTATCTGAGATGGCTGCACAGCTTTTCACTGGCATGCAGACAAACCAGCTTGCTTTCAGATTCCTTTTTTCTCATTACAAAAAATTACAGAAAAGTTGTCTAACTTTTTTCCCTTGTCCCAGCTCCCAGAAACATAGCACAGACCAGGGATTCACCCAGCCCTACTTGAATGCAGCACATTCATAATTCTGCTTCTATTTTTGTTAGGCAGAAGGGATATAGAGCCTGGATCACTGGTGGTTGTAGCTGATTATTCTTGAGACAGCTCAGTACAAAGGTTTAGTCTATTCCCTACTTTCCTGATGGTGAAAGTGTACTCATGTATGTGACAGTTGATCCTGCAATATAAGAAGTAGCTTCTGTTCCCATCTGCCAGAAAAGATTGTGTTCAACATATGAGTCAGTGAATTTATCAGGTAAAAATGAAGCTGACACTGATAACTCATCTGCTGCTAAAATGAGAATGTGAGTTCCTGGTTAATAGTCACAACTATAAAGCACATTGAAATACAATGAGCATCTAAAAAAAAACGTGAAGTTTGATCTTGTGGCTTCCTGGTTTCTGTGAACTTTCCACAAGGCTTCTAGCTTGTCTGACAAGGAGTCTTTGATATACCTGTGAAATAATAAACTAAAACATGGGCTGTTCCAGTAATTTCCCTTCATGTGGCAGCTAAATTCCTTTAGTAAATATAAACACTGCCTTTATGAAGGTAAGCTCTACCAAAATAACAAAGCTGCGATTATATGCCACATAAGTATTGACAGAAGAAAAGTTTCCTACCACATTTCTTACTCCAGTGTTTTGTATTGGTTAGTAAACAAATATCCTCACAAATAGGAAAGGAACTCTTCTATGTATGATTCAAATATGATGCCAGCCCCATTTGCATTGTGTTACCAAGATGCTTCAAACAATTAGTGACATTTAAAAGAATGAAGCTACAAGTCACAAATGTGAAGAGCAGCTCTGTGTTTCACTGTGATGTTTTAGAAAAGCAGAGGGTCTTGGCACAGACTGCGCTGTAGAGCAGCTGAACCAGCACTAAGAATGCTTGAATCCTTTGCTGCAATGGATCTTCATAGTCTCCATCTTTTAACACATGGTTTTGCAAAGCCAGAGTGGTAAGAAGGTTTTTTAATATAAAATGGTTTTCCAAGCCCTGAAATGTTAATCAGATTGGTATTTAATTTGGTTTCTTTTATACTTAAAGCCTATTCTACTCTTGCATGAACTGTAAAGCTTTCTGTGAGAAGAGTGAGATGAGTGCTAAAATTGGAACATACAATATAGAAATAACTCTGATGGACCAAACAGTTGGAGAAATATATTTTAGGTAATGATCCTGAAATGTCAAGAAAGGAAATAGATGATCAAATAGTTTTATTCAATCTGTAGTTCCAAGGATACTGTGAATAGCTGCCCTTTGGTACATCATCAAAATGATTGCTTCATTATAAATAGTGTTGCTTTTAATTGATGCAAATATACTTCCAGAGTAATTTTATGTAAAATAACATATAAGCACACAAAAAAAGCCCACTGGTTTATTGTTTCTTGCATGGATGATTAAAATTTATTTTAAACAGTTACATGTTATTTAAAAATAAAATGGTATGGCTTCTGCACAGAAAATTGTGAGAGAAAAATACATTGGAATACAAAGTGCAGGCCATTCTTTCTACTAGAAATAGTTTATCTCACTTAAAAAGAAAAGAACATGTAACATAACATCAGAATTGCTGAAAAAATGTGACAGCTATACTTCACTATATTTGTTAACTTTCAAAATCAGATTAAATTAGTTAGTTCAACTGTCCCCCTAATTTTGTTTAAAACTGCATTTGCTTCTCCAATTCAGTGAAACTTTGATACCATTAAAGGACAAGCTAGTTAGCTCATTCAATTAAATTTAAATTCATACAGTTTTTCCAACATAAATAAATAATCCAAATATTTTCATCCAGACAAATCAAATGTGATGTTCAGTTAAGGGAACAGAACATTCTGTAAAAATTTAAATCCACACAGTGACTTGAAATATTTTTATAAGACAATGCCAACTTAAAGTCAACCTTATATTTAGCCCTTTTTCACCTTACTTACACTCTTTCCAAGTAATACTAACAGTGATATGTAAATGAGTGCTGAGAGAAAGAAGGTCTTTCTGGTCATTTTGTTGTTTTTCATAGTTACTGACATTTTGTCTCTGTTCAATTTCTACTCACTTAACTGTGTCCAAGAAGGGCCACAAATAAAACTAAGATGACATTGTCAGTCTGCACTTAAGCCCAATACTTGCCATATCCAGGCAACTTACAAAGACACAAATTGACAAAATTTGTGATGACTGTTCTTTTAATAAGAAACAGGACTTCTCACTCCCAGCCTTTGCATGCATATATAGACCAGTATTATTGTGTATATGTATGTACTGGTCCATTTGTACATGGCTGAAATTGTGAGCATCTATTATACAGCTTCGTCTAGTGAAGATCTTAATATGGGATCATGGAATATAAACTGAACTGAAGACAGCGAAGTATTTCATTAAAGCCCTCTGAAATCTAGTAAATGAAAAATGCCTTTGACTGTTATTGACCTGAGCTGTATTTTACAAGTGAGCTGTTTGTGATGGGCTCTCCAGACCAGTAATAATTTTCTGAGTCATACATGTAAATCAGAGGCTTCTTTCTTCTTTTTCCTTCTTAGTTAACTGCATAAATGGTCTAATCATGATCTCGTTAGAGACAGTGGCTCAAGCAGAGGTTTTGTTGTGGATTTTATTTTCTATTGATGATCTCCCCTTTTACAAGGTAGTTAATAGACCTTTTCTTGACTGTGGTAATCCACACCAATTATCTCTTCAAAGAGACCCTCAACTTGCTTAAAATCAGCTTCTTAAAAATTTGTGCTTACTTGAAAAATCTTAGCATCTGTTTAGAAAGAAGCTTTATTTTGGCTGAGCTTCTATTGCTGGGTTTTTACTGGACTTCTTTCTGTCACTGCCATCCAGTACTAACTTTGTTAGCTTGAGCACAGAAATGTTGTATCACCATGGGTACACAGAACTTAGCACGCTGGACACAGCACTGCCAAGGGCTGGATATTCAGCAAAGCCTGAGGCCAACACAGACCTCATTTTAAACATGGAGTATTTACATGATCACTTAGATGATTCACAGGCACAAAAACATATGTGCATAATCTAGGAGATGAGGAGCAGAGTGTTCAGAAGTTTGACAAATCCAACCCCTGGGCTTCATCCTACATGACCTCTCCAATTCAGAGTTGTCCTCAATGTGTTTAATACTCCTTAGCTTTTTTCTCCTCCCATCTTCAGCTTTTTTCCAGTTTCATTATTCATTTTGAAAAAGGAAAGTTAAAGTTTAAAGCCTTACTTTGATCTGAGATGTCATAGCATAAACAACAGATGCAAATACTTCTTTGGTGACCACTAATCTGTCTATAAATCTCCTGTTGAATCAGAGCTAAAAATAATTACATTCTGTGTTATTTGGCGTAATTCATCACTTCTAAACTCTGGGAAACAGAAAAGTATTGCTAACTTTAAGGAATTTGTGATTTTAAGATGTCTCATACCTAATTTGTTATATACCTTAATGCCATGAGGGACATGGAATAGGGGCATAAACTCTGTTTTTCTGTATTTATAAAGGGTAGAATCTTGTTCTTTTCTTTTTTCTCAACAAGAAAAGTGTGAGTCATTCTGATAAATTTGACAGGACTAGCCTACTCAATTCACCACTTTTATGAGGATATTTCTTTACGTCTCAGAGATGAGGGTGCAGATTAACTATTGTGTTTTGCTATTTACCCTGGGAATGAGAACAATTCAGCATTAATACAGTCATTTTGCTAATACATCCCAATAGGCCATGGCAGAAGCAGTTATAAGATTAATGGTTTTAAAGATGATTCTTGAAATCCTAAACTACTATTACAGTAGCAAACTTAAAACAACAAAATAAAAATTACTGTTCAGCCAAATGTTGCCAAATGCTGCCAAATGCATAGAGATTTAACAGTGTCAAATTAAAATGCATACATAGTGATAACTATAGAATATGCACCTTGCTTTTCTATCACTTCTTTTAGTCAAGTTAGAGAAGGTTCACTGTCTTGTTCATACTCCTCTAGTATAAAAGTTATTCAGTATGCCTCTTATATAAAAGAAAAAAATCCTAATAATATTTTTAAGAATAATATTTTAGGACAAGAATCTTAAAAGTGTTAAAGTTTAGATATATAAGGAGAGCTTTGGAACACAGATATATACCTGAATTCCCCATACATTGAAAGTGGGTCATTAAGCTCTTAAGAATCTGACTCATATCTCAAACACAGTGAGCAGAAGCTCACTCAAGCCAACTGGGAGGTATGTCTCACTGGGAATAGACTGACAATACTTCATTTGAAAATTCCTCCTGAATTATCCATCAGATACTTAGGTACAGCAAACTGAATTATCCATCAGATGGTACAGCAAACTGAATTATCTGGGTTTGATTTTCTTTAAAACATCACATGAGTAAGTAGATGACAGTAGTTCTATTCCCTCCTCAGTCCAAGGGGTTACAGGCCTACAAATTCTCTTCCAAGCAAGAGTTTAATACGTGGAAATGCAGTCTAAGGTGCGTCAAACGTGTTCACTATTTGCCCTGCTGAAGCAGGACCATTGTGCCATGAAGACCACAAGCTTCATAATGCTAAAAAGTAGGTTTATGATGTGGTAACCTAGTAATATAGAGGTCAGGTGTCCTAAGGACTTGTCTCTTTTCCCAAGACTGTTTATGGATTTTTTAAGAATCATCTAATAAACATACAATGTAGCTTTTTCTCCCAGCAATTATGCAGTTAAGTTATAGAAAGAATGCCACTGTATTTCATGGTGACTTTAAGATTTCAAGTATGAATTAGGTAGGTTCTGAAGATGGTGTTTGAATATAATTGTGAAAACCTGCTTGGCCTGAGGGTTCTCAGGTTGGATGATTCCATGCTAAATCCGTCACAGATTTATAAAATGCTTAAATTTAAGTATTAAAATCAAAATTTAACCATATGCATTGGACTTTTCTGAATATCTGACTTAGGGCCATACTGTGTTTCTGTACCTGATTCCTCCAGATTTCTTATTTGGGCACAGTTCAAAGTGGGAAGATATTCAGAAAATTGCTTTACAAATTTTTTGCATAAATGAACTTCTGGCTTGACATGATATGATTCCAGGAGTTCTAACACCCCACATATGCAGCAGTTGCACAGCATTCAACTCTGGCAAGCCCATCTTCCAAAGAAATAAGAATAGACAGCTACGTATGGAAACTGACATCAAGCCTGTGCTTATTTATTTTTATAGAGACAGAGCTAGCTAGCCTTACAGAAAATAAGGATTTATCAGGATTTGGACCTGATAGGATTTCTTTGAAATTATCTACCTATTATGCAAATGTCTGCACACAACAACCTGAGACCAGAAACGCTCAGGAAAACCACTCAATATTGAGTCATGGACGTGTCCAACACTAGAAGAGATCCAGCAGCTACTTTTAGAAAATACTTTTCTCTTCAAAAGGAGCACTGAAAGGAACATCAAGAAACAGCCAACACAAACAAGTTTCAAATGAACTGGTTTTTATCAGTCACCACTGTAGTGAAATAGAACTTCTAGCTTTCTTTTTTCCAAGTAATGTGGTTTCTGATGTTGTGTCCACTTGAAAGTGGCATTATCAGTTAGTAATTACCTACATGAGTTATGACTGTCGAAACAAAACTGACAACAGAGTCGAGATTTCACATATAAAAGATTTCATTATTTTTTCAGAGAATCCATTTAGTTGTTTCATGACTGCTGGTCATGCTGTAAGAGAACTTTTGTTTCCTGTGCTTCAGATAAGGAACAAGGGATAAAAATATCAAATTATCATATTTCAAGAATGAAAGTAAAGCCTTCCCCTCCAGCAGTGGCAGCTTGACTAATCCTGAATATGATCATCTAAGCAGGTCTTTCAAACATGACTGTTATGATTTGATGATAGAGGATCACATCCTCAAATGATATATAGCATCACTGAGCTCTTCAAATTTGTAGTTAAGGATCAGGGACAGAATGAATAAATTGGGAAGCTACAGGTTTCAAAAAGGTTCGTGAACGTATTACAATCTCCTTCTGACAAATAAAGTTTTCATAGATGAAGTAGTTTACAGATGTCAGATAATCACCTGTCATTAAAGCAATTGTGGAAATTTTCATTTCTCTTTCTCCACCCTTTCATTTTCTCCTTTCCACTTTCCCTTCATCTAATTCTCTTTTCCCTTTCCCCTTCGATTCCTAATATAAAACAGGGCTAGACATTTCTTCTGTGTTTCCTTCAGGATGAAGATACTCCCAGGACTATCAACTTCTTCTAGCTATCAGAGCAGTATGTAAGCATATTGGTCAGACTTTTTAAGTGAAACCACAGCTTGAAAAACCAACAAAGCCACTGGCATAATATTTGTTAGGCTGCAAGAATAAAAGTGTCAAAAATTCAGGGCTGCCATGATCAAATCAGATCCCTTAATCTGATAACAACTGAATTGTTGCAAGAATAACTTAGAAACTGGAAATGTGCCATTCATTACCCTAGTCCTTACTGTCAGCATATTTAACAAATGTTTTATGTACTGGCTTCTAAATCTTGGTTTTCATTGTGGAGTTTATATTATCCAACTTATCAACTTATTCATCTATTGCTTTTCCTTTATGTGATCCCAAATACAGTATATTTCTGCCTTCCTTCACCAAAATTTCAGGTTCTCCAGAAGTTTTAAAAGGTAAGGGATGCTATGCAATGCTAGTATTCATCCTTTTAGCTAGTAGTTAAGCTTTTAGGAGATTTAGGAACATTTACAAACCTGCCCTCAGGCTGGAAGTGCAAATGCTAGTCATGACTATGTGGGTTTTACCTGCAGAAGATTCTAAAGCAGCTCAAGCACTTCAGTGAGTGGGACACTGGTAGATTTTAGGTTGAAACAGTGTGGTTCAGCAAATGACATGCAAGATATTTTAAATCAAGATTTATTTGAAAGAGGGGAAAAGCTTTGGTAGGCTGATGTGCCAGTCATTTCTCCTTCGCTGTTGGCATGTCAAGACATTTTGTTAGCAAGTTATGATGACAGTATTCACAAGATTAATATAGTTGTGCAGATTTGCACAAAGAATATGTCCAACCTCATTGATTCCAGTATTATTATGCAACTTCTTTGGTGAACCTAATCCTACATAGTTTACATTCAGTTATTTACATCATAGAGTTTCTTTTCCTGCCACATTTCCTTTTTCCTTTCTATTATTTCTTTCTCATATTCCCTTTAAAGCTTTCAGTTTCTGTGCTGCTATATGACTGATTATGTACCCTATGTCTACTTTTTTAAGCAAAAGCATTTCGCATCCTCTTTCAGCACCTCATTATCTCTTCATATATAAGACTTTCCTGACCCTCCTAGCAGTTAGCTTTCTTCAAAAACAGCTTAATTGAATGCTGTGAAATTGAGAATGAGATTGTATTTAATGGAAGAAGGAATTTAAATTGAGAAGCTTATAAGGAAATTCATAGTCACAGAATATATAGTCTTTACTGTATTTGCCTCCTGAGGGTGATTTCAGTTAGCTTTTTTCTATCTATCTGAATTAAATACTTTACAAAAGAACTATTCTCCCATCTGTGCATACAGCTCTGCAGTGTAAATACCGTTATTGCCACTTGAAATTACATAGTGAGCATCTATAAATCACATTTACAATTCCTATCGATGTTAGTAGGAGCACTCTATTTGCATAGAAAGTGGCTGCGTCCTTAAACTTGGGGGAGGGCAGGAAGAAAAAGATTCACGTGAAGTTCCCAATGACTGGAAAAAGGGAAATATAACCCCCATTTTCAAGAAGGGGAAAATGGATGACCCAGGGAAC
>WYDI02037617.1:0-28045 GCA_009867235.2 Psittacus erithacus | reverse complement strand
AAAGAACTTCCTCCTTATATCCAATCTAAACTTCCCCTGTTTAAGTTTTAACCCGTTACCCCTTGTCCTATCACTACGTCCCTCCACAGCATCCTTGTAGGCCCCCTTCAGATGCTGGAAGGCTGCTATGAGGTCTCTACACAGCTTCTCTTTTTCAGGCTGAACAGCCCCAACTTTCTCAGCCTGTCAAAATACACAAGAGGGAGAACTCTGGGGATTGGAGGGGTGGGAAGAGACCTGTTCAAGCCCCCTGCATTATCTTGCAACAGGACTACTTAATGCAGATAGAACTGGAATGAATTTAGGGTGAAAATCATAAGTAAGTTTCTAAATGACCAAGTACTGAGGTTTTGAATATTTGCAGAAGGAGCTGGGGCATTAAATTGAACTGATTTTGTAATGGAGCAGAGCACATTCGCAAGCAAATTTTTATGACACACAGTGACAGGAGGCTGGAGCTGGCCACTGAAATGATCTCTTCAATCTTGTATCTGTCTGTTCAAAGCAGGCTCCAATTTCTTAATGTAAAGGCATTTACCTTAGTTAGGACGGGAAGATGTATGGCTGGCCACCAGAACAAGGACCCCTTCCCATAGCCCAGATCTGGCTCTCTGTGGTTGGGCTGGAGGCTCCCAATATTTTATCTAAGGAGATACTCTCAAGCTACTGTTCAAGGCAAGAGAAATTACCGCACCAAAGAAACTCCTTCCTCTAAAGCCAAATCCAACTGTACTCTCTTTCTGGAAGAGCCTCCCTTGGATGCTTTTAGGTTTTTTTTTCCCCCCTCTGGCTACAAGGATGAAGGTGTGCTATTCCTTACACAGAAGCAATCCAGAAAAGGCACCCACAGAAACAGCAGAAGTATCATGGCTCACGACACATGAAGGCTGAACCAGAATCTGTGTGAGGGGAAGACCCTTCCCAGCCCAGAAGAGCATCATTCAAGATAAGGTGGACCCTTGTCCTGTGGAGATTTTTGTTCAGTTTCTCCCATTGCTTTTCCTTGAACTTTGCTAAATAGTCTCTCTCCTTCCCTGATCTTGCAGCTTTCAGCAGGCCATGTGCACAGTGGGGCTACCTGTCCCTTTCCAGCCTTTTTGATGGCTTCTACCATAGGTATTCCCCTATGATAAACCCCCTCTGGGTTTTGTCAGTCTGAAACAGGATAAGCAACCCTCAGATCAGCCACAATCACTGAAAGCAGTGAGCTCCAAACCCACATACACATGAAGGAACAAGTAAACATCAAACTGGTAAACAGCTTACTGCTCATTTAATATTATCACTCAAAGCTCCCAGATTGCTAATACACCTGTGTGATCTTGTTGCAATTACTGTTGAATTGCAGAGGAGTATCCTCCAAAAGAGTTCCAGGTAGATAGCACTTGGCTGGCAGACAGCTCTGAGTAGTTCCCAAGTGAAATATGTATTGTTTTCACCTAAACAGGGTCTAACGAGCCATTCAAGAGAATAGAGAAAAAAGAAAAAGTCTTTGCCCTGAGGAAAAGCATCCCAAAGAACTCAACAGCATCTCCAGCCTGCTCCTGGCAGGGCTTGTCTCACGGATAATACAGGCAACATTAGTTTGCTTAAAGTGTAAAGGAAAATATGGAATTATGTGTAGGAAGTCTTTGGGGTACAGATTTCATAATTGCTCCCAAGGGTCTCAGTCTTCAGTTTCACAATATCTTATCCTGTCACACTTGCAAAAAAAGATAGTTAAATATGGATTGTGGTGGTTGCAGAGAGCCAAAGACAGGTCAGCTGAGTGGTGGTTCATCTCAGGTTCATGAAGCGCAGGTAGCAGCGTTAGCACTGCCAACAACCACTTCACAACTCAAAACCACAGAATTACAGCAAAATTACACAGAAGAAAAATGAACACTTACCTGAAAGGCTACGGGGCTGTGACAGCACGTTTCTATGACCATAGGGGTAGGGCAGGGAGATGCAGTTCTCCATGCAGTCCCATAGTCCACAGCAAGGTTTGCAGAAAGTGGTAATGGCTTCCATCAGTTGAGCTGATAGTGGTTTAAAAAAACAGCTTGACCCACAGGAAAACCTGAGTCAAGTAAAGGCCAGATACTTGGATTAATCTTGTTGTACAGAAAGAGGTCATGGTGGGCAGCCCCAGGAGGTAGCTGAGTGTTAGAATGAGGAGGGAAAGTCTGCAAGTCCCAAATGGAGAGAGAAGGATTCTGAGCACCACCCAAAACAGGGTAAGCAGCCCCATTGCTGTGGGCCTGAAACCTGAGAGAAACAGTGTTTCATGGAGAAAAAATTGATTTTTAGCCATAAGATTATCTCAAAGTCTTGAGGATCAGAGAAGATGAACAACAACAACAAAAGAAATCAGAGCTGGATGGGCTCTCTGGTGAAAAAACATTCCCTGCCCATTGACTGGATGTCTGTGTTTAAGTTCACAGGAGAGGAGACAACTCTGGAACGTAAAACACAGCAAGGGTGAGGTAGATTGGGCATAACCTGCCATTCTTTGTATCTGTGGCAGTTCCATTTTCTAGTCCTGCACTGTGTAGAACAGAATCTCCTCTAGGGACTGGAGAACTGCAAGGGGCTTCTGAATCACAGAAGCTTGATGATGGAATCTGGTTAGCATCAGGTTAAAAAGCTCGCTCCAACTCCCTGCCCACGTTCAGCCATTAATCTGCTCTTGAGACATTTTGTACCTTTGCAGAGTAAATATGTATGCAGGAGAAATCACAGTCACATCATTGCAGAGCTTATATTTCCATTTGCACTATGTTTCTATTGGCTGCATTGTGGACCAGGACCAACAGATCTGTTCCCAAGAGCTCCAAAGTAACCATAGGGGCTACCCAGCCAGTTTGGGGGAAGAAAGCAAATTCCATGATGAGAAAGCAGTCTTTGGTTTCTTCTGGTCGTTTCAGGCACCAGGTGACTTTTTCTTCCTTATACAGTATCTGTGACTTGGGAATAAAATGACTTCATATTTTGCTTTTATACACTTAAAATATGTGCCTGGGGATGAGCACATGTAGGCACTATGTGCCCATTCAAAGACAAGCAGAGAAGACATGGGAAGCTGAGGCTTAGAGAAAAATCAGTGGTACCTGCTCTCCATGGGACCACAAGACCAGTGCAGTAACCCTCCTAGGCAGCAGGTACAGGTTAACAGTGTGACTCTAACAGGAAAACTAATTCTGCCTGTCTCAGAGTAACATATCATGATCTAATGAAGCCAAATTAAAAAAAAAAATCACCGCCTGAAAGAGAGCACAACCGCCTTCCACCCTGCTTCCAAGAACAGGTTCCCTTCTGTGTATCTAGCCCTGCTCTGGCCCACCAAAGCCTTCAGTTTTTCCCAGGTTGGTTTTCAACCAGATCAGCAGAGCTGGACAAGCATACAGCCACCCAAGTGCCAGCAGCAACACTAAAGAGCCAGCAAAAAATTTCCACATGTCTGTGTGACCCACAGTAAACCCACACCCAGAAACCTCTCTGCCTTAATAGTGGCTTCTCTAAAGGAACCTCCTTGCAGCTGCTCTGGGATGTAATTCAGCTACAGATGATCTGCTCCGGAGGACACTGTGACTGTTCCTAGGTGGGTAGCCTGAGGCTCCCACAAGAAAAAACCCTACTACCCCATCCAAACCACAAACCAGCCTTACTTTCCACTCTTAAAGGGTGTACATAGGATGCTCAGGTGTGTCTGATAACAAGGGACGGGGCTGTGGAAATGAACCAAATGGCTTTCCACAGGTGCCTTTAGTAACCAAGTTAAAAGAGAAGGCTTGGGCAGGAGAAGTTCTGGGATGCTTTTTGGCAAGGTGTAGTGTTGCAGCTGCTGATAGGCTGTGATGCTGAGGATGTCTGAGCTGGAGAAATCTCCCCAGGCGGTATTTTAGGAAGTTAGGCTTCTGAAATTTTCTTCTGCTTTAGCCAAGATGCTTTTAGTTTTAATTCAATATTAATACTTAAAAATAAAGGCTGTAAGAAGACTGTTTACATGTTCCAGGGTACTTTAGGATCCCACTGCTTAGTGGAAACAGGGAAACTTTTCTATGTGTGACAACCTCCATAACTGAGTATCAATGTGCAAAAAGCCTGGGTACGCTCGCACTGATGAAGGATAACAGCATTTCCCTTCCAGCCCTTTGCTTCCTGTGTTTGTCCCCAAACTGCCCCCATCGTCTTTCATGGCTGTACCATATGATGCTTCTCCCAAAAGAACTGTGCAGGTGGACATGACATGGTGTAAGCAGCTGTCTATTGCTGTGTCCTCTGAACAGTCTGGGATGAAACAAGAGAAACTGGTGTATGTAGAGAGGTCATGTAAAGAGCAGATAGGGAGCAAAGGAAAGGTTATGGAAGAGTCATTCAGGCAGGTTTGAGTGACTGGCTTTGCATATCTGAGCCTGTTTCGTAGTTGATGCAGGGCAAGTACTGGGTTTGGCTCTTGAAAACGATGTGCAAAGGGTCTGTACAAAGTTGGGACAGTGCAAAGCCCTGCTCTGAAGGGTTTGCGTCCCAGGAGGATGAGCAGGTAACCAACCAGCCCTGCCCAAAATCCTAACGCCTGAAGCAAATAGTCAAAGCATCAATCAGGTGAAGGCAGGACTGGACCTGCTGGCAGTCTTGGGGTGGTGTGACTTAAACACATTCAGTCCCAGCCGCGGTTTATCCCTGCCTCGTGGGGAAAACCGAATCACAGATCTCCCTGGGTTGCAGCCTTGCTGTTCCTGCACAGCCAGCGCTGCTATCGACTGTGGCCAGCGTGCAGTAGCACCGGGCAGGGCTTGACGCCTGCTGCCAGCTTACGTTTACTCCGCGCCGCAGCTCTCTGCGTCTGTTTCCTTTGCAGTTTCACACGTCGTTCCCTTTCATCACATTACACGGAGGTGACCGCTGCCCCTTTGCCTTCCCTTTTGTGTGCTGCAGCCCAAGCTCTTGAGTGTGGCCCTGTGGCCTTCGCACTCCCAGGTTACCTGCAGGCTGTGCAAATAAAGTCGTTCCCTCGGTGACAAACGTGCCTCTATTTCTGACAGACGTTGGGGAAACTCTCGCTTAGCTTATGTCCCTGATTCCTTGCAATCCAATCAGGTAAGGGGGAGGTGAGCTCCCCTCTGTAACAGTGGGCAGAGCTAATAGTCACAGGCTTGGACTTTTATTCTTCTTTTCCTATTAAGCAATGAATTTAACCAGAAAGCAAGCTGTCAGGAGTAACCTGGGCACCCTGCTTTCTGCAATATATCCAGCCTGAAACACGTGGCAGGGTAGCAGAGCACATTTCAAGACTGGCCCCCGGTATTCATCAGTGCTGTTACCAGGCAGACTTTCATCTCTGACATCTCCAAAGAAATTAAAGAAAATAAATTAAATTAAACATTAAAAACTGGTTGCTCTCCTCCCAGCAGCAGGAGGGCAAAATTGCTGTAAATCCTGGACAGAGAAAACCAGGATGCAAGTCTCACCTGGAGATCCCACTCAGCTTCCCTGGCTGCTGGCAGAACCCAGGGATGGTGGCCAAGCACAAGGAGAGGATCTGAAGAATGCAGAAGGAGCATTTCCTCCTGCCAGGCCCTGGGACTGTCAGAAATACTCCAACTTCTCAGGATGATTGCAGGTACCTTGCCAGCAGGAACCGCTGGTTTAATTTCCTACTCGCTGCCTTTCAAAGACAATCTCCGAGTGAATTTACTGCCTGTGGAAATGCAGGGATGTGAGAGATGAAGGCAGACATGGCCTGGCAGGAGCCATAAATGCAGGTGCCATGTCTTTGCCAAGACACCTTGACTCCTTTCTGCCATCCCCAGAGCCAGGAACCTCACTGAACACCAGCACTTCAGAGGCTTGATTGGTAGCTGGAGGTACTCGTTTTGGAAATTAAGTGTAAAAATTTCATCTCCCACTGCCTGTCCCTTTCAGCAAGGACACAGAAATCAGATTGAGGACTTAGTGTAAGCATACTCAATAAGAGAAGCCCCCTCACTAGCAGGATAATTTCTTTTCCCTCAAAGGCTCAAATTGCTTTAACATAATGGTTCCAACTCTTGCAGGTGGACAGGGCTATTACAAGGGATAGGACCTTCCTCCAGAGTGGACATGGGCTGCCCCAGTGCTTAAGGCTGGGACACACTCTGATTGCCAGAGCAGCAAAGGCACGCGAGTGAAGATCAACATTCATGCAGATGGGTGGCCAGCTGCATTTAATCATTTGCTGTTCAATAGCCTTATT
Organism: Psittacus erithacus; assembly: GCA_009867235.2. Taxonomy (NCBI): domain Eukaryota; kingdom Metazoa; phylum Chordata; class Aves; order Psittaciformes; family Psittacidae; genus Psittacus; species Psittacus erithacus. The sequence goes on along the minus strand of WYDI02037617.1, from coordinate 21,828 downwards.
TATTCAAGATCTTAAAGCCCTTGAATAATACAGGTAAAGGAAGTGTTTGGCCATGTGCGGTGCATAAGAGTCATTACCTGGATCCACAGAGCAAGGATCCCAACGTGGAGATTGCCCCAAACGCAACAGCTTGTCATCAGCAGAGCTGCAGGAGGGAGAGCTGAAGCCAGGACCTGCTTTTCCCATGCTGACCTCAGACAGCTGTGCTTTCCAGTGTGCTGCAGCCCACGAGGAGCCTGCCTGGCTGCTGCAGGTATTTCCCATTCCTGGAGCATCGCAGTGAAGGGTGATGGCTGAGTAATGAGTTTCTTTAGTCTTGCCTGAATGCTTTTGGCTCTGCAGACAACTTCTCAGTGTTCAGCACCAAAGAGCAGATGAGTAGCTGATTACACACTACCCTGCCCTCAACACAAATCTGAACAATTAGTGGGACTTCTTCCAGGTAATACACATCTGTGAATAGTGATCGTTCTGTGCTTATCTCTCTACCAGCCTCAGTTCTGCAAAGGCAAGAAAAAAACCCACGAACTTTCAAAAACCTCTTGAAATCTTCCTGGTATATTGAAGCCTAGGAGCCCCTCGCTGAAAGGTCTCAGCTCTTGGGGCTTGCACCTCTGGACACTTTGCATCCATAACACCCAGGGCAAAGCAATGAGACCAGCATCCCTCTTTCCTCTTCCTTCTCTGATGGCCCAGCTGGTGACCCTCTTGCTTCCTAGCTGTTTTTAGCATGAGTAATAGTGAAGGAGTAACTAGTCCTGCCAGAAGACAGCAGGTCATTGCCAGGGAAGCGGGCTGGCCAAGCATCACATCTCTATTGCTCTTAGCTTGGTGCACCAGGAAGTGAAGTAGAACAGCTGGATGGAGGTACATGACTATCCCATCCTAAAAGCTAACTGCAGGTTAGAAGGACAATAAAATCTCTACCCTGGAGAGTGTGATGGAGTGGTGTCTCTGTGCAGCTTGAGTGGCTGTAACCTGTGGTCAGTGTGCACCAACTTTTTTTCCCCAATGCTGCCCAAGAGCAGGCTGAGCAGCAGTTTCATTGCTTATGCCTGTGGCTTCATTACCAAGGCAAAAGGAAAGTGTGGCCAGGAACAGGCACTTGACCTATCCTGTGCAGAGACATGACTTGCTAAGGGAACTGTAAGTTGTTGCAGAGAAGATGTGTTGTTTCAGAGGAAGGCAGCTACCCTCTAGGTAAAGGAGGATGTTGGAAGACCTGTCACAACCCAGTCTAACTGGATGTAGCTCCCTGAGTTAAGTAACCTAATCCAGGTGTGGTAGGAGGAACCTCATGTGGCAGAAACAGGTTCTGTAAATCCCATGTGCAGGTTTCAGCAAATCCCATGGGGAGGGAGCAGGAGAAGCAATTTGACAAAGCACAATAAAGACCACCAAGAGAAATGGTAATAATACGTATATCAGTAGGGCATCTTTCATGCTGAGGGATAAAACTCATTTGGCCACTGTTTGAAATTCAGCCACCTCTGGAGTGGAACATAGCCATGCATAATATCTGACATTGCCTCAGTGTTGATGTGTTTGTTAATATGCAAATTACCAATCAGTGTATCTTCAAAAGTTTATTGCTGAGTCAGATAATATATCAGCCCTATGTAATGCTTAGTATCTTTACACTGACAGTGCTGAAACCTCAAAGCCCTGGCGCTATTTATATATTCACGTCCCTGTATGTGTATTTCACTCTTACACACACAATCATACAATCATAGAATTGTTTAGGTTGGAAAAGACCTTTAAGACCGTTAAGGCCAACTGTCTTCCAAGCTGTACCAGAAATGCTGGTGTGTAAACCTCATATTGTTCTTGTGCTAAAGGAAGACTGAAAGAAGAAATAGAAAATGGCCTCTGTAGCCCACTTTACTGGTGTTACGGCTGTGCTTACATTGATGTCTACTTTTTACTTCTATCTGTTTTATACTCTACCTGCAAAAGTGAAAGCTGTATTCCCCAGCTGGAGCAGGAAAACATAACAAGGCTTTTCAACAGGAGTTATATGCAGGCAAAGACTGAAGCACATGGATTCATGCAGCTTCTTACATAGGAGGTGTTTGGCCAGGGCAGCATTGAAAACTCAGAATTAATGCTGTGCAGCTTCCCCCAGCGACAGTGCAGCCAGTGCCACTGCTACTTTCAGCTCTATCCTCTAGAGCTTCTCTCAGCTGGAAAGTTGTCATGCAAGGCAAAGGGATTTGGGGATTAAGCTGCCTCTTCTCCTTTCCCATGATTTATTTTTGCTGCACTTCAACTAAATGAGCCTATGGGTTTATGAGCTCTGGACCACACTCTTGTAGTGGAATGGAGAGGAGAGTGCTGAGAGTCAGCAAGAGCGTGTTCACCTGCCTCCTAATCCCAGCATTTCCCCAGGGGATTTCACCTACTTTTCTAGTACCCAGGATGCCTTGAAAGCAGGAAGAAATTGAAGGGGCAACGTGACCACTCTTGCTATGGCCAAGTGGTTTGAGACTCCCTGCTGTTATCCCCTCCCTCATCCCACCACTTTTTCCAGCTGCTCCATGCTGCCACTGGTTATCCCATTGTATTTGCAGCCCCATGACTCCCCCAGGCATGACCCTGAGCTGCCAGCCCTGCAGACACTTCTCACCCCAGCCCATGGGTCCTTCCCCAGATCCCATTACCAGCGGTGGTTGGTTTGGCCTCTTGGGGTTCGTGAGCAGCATCCATCACTTCTTCACGAGTGCATCCTGCAGGCAGTTGCTCTGCTGCCACTTCACCCACCAGCTCAGCATATACCTACTGAAGAAACATTTTATATTTATGGCTGGTTTTTAGCTCATTGTCAGTAAAGGCATTTCAGCCTCACTCTGTAACTGCATCGTTTCCAAAGGAGGTGCTTCTACCTCCTGTGCACATTTGTGCCAGCAAGCATTTTGACTTTCTGCCAAACATTTAAGTGACCTTATGGCAGGATTGAAAGGCGAGGCTCTGGAGCTCCACCATCCATGGTCCCTGAGGGCCTCTATTCTCTCCTCGCTGCCTCCTTCATATATTTTTGTTCAGCATCTCTGCTTTCAGGGTTGCCTGAGACATTGAAAATAAATGCCTTCTCCACTAAGACAGTCTGTAGTAATGAAGATCTTGATCTCACATAAATTGGGATGTTCTGAGACCATTTTAATTTCTGCTAATCGGCATATGAGAAATGAATTACTTCAGATGTCATGTCCTACTACACGAGTCTTGTAACATTTGGAAAAGCCATAACAGAGTTACCCAGTAATTGAAGGGCTCTACATGAATGAACTTTGTAATTGCATATTGTTCTCCTTGAGACCGGGAGGCAGAAAGGAGAAGCGGGTCAGGCCACGTCTTAATGAAACGGCTTAGTCCTGCAGCACTACTCAAGCTAAAAGTAAACAAACCATGCTCATTATTTTATATCCCAGCTCCCTGCCCACTGCAGCAGCCCTGTGTGTGATGTGCTGTCTCCCACTTCACTGCCTCTTTACCACTTCTGCTTTCAACCCCAATCCACGCTGCCCTCAGCCCCGGCAGCAGCCTTCACCCTGAGTGCACTCGAGGCCAGTGGCTGCCCCTGTCCCAGCACTACTCAACAGAGCAGCAGACACAAATGGCTTTGGAAGGTTTCTGTCTCTGAGCTGCTGGTCCTGACCAGCTGGGGCAGAGCACGAAAAGCTCCTGCATAACCGTTTCCATCCAGACCTGTTGGGGTGGCTCTCCTGCTAAATCCCTGTCTCCACTCCCAGCTGGGAAACGCTGTCTTCAGGTACTTGAGACATGCTCTGCTCTTCTGTCTGCACCTTATTTTTGGCTTCCACTTACTGAATGTGCACACAGCTCCCCCAGTTCCCACCCCACTGCCCTTAGTCCTGTCTGAGGATCACTTGAGGGTACTATAGCAAACAGGAACCCCCAGATCCTGTTGTTCCCTCATTTTCTACTCCCATCCATTGATGAACTGATGATACTGGCATGAAGCAGCTCTTCAGCAATTGCTGCACTTTCAGGAAGAGGGTCCCACTGCTGTAAGGCTGCCAACAGCACCTGGCCATTTTCTCATTTGTGAAGAAAGTGGGAAGATGAGGCAAATACAGAATAAAGTTTTTCTTAGCTCTTATGTTAAAAAGTTTTTCAGCTGTCTCAGGGTGAAAAAAAATAAAAAGAAGAAGTGTATTGCTCTCTTTGTTTCATTCTCTTCAAAAGAGGGATCTATCATCTGGAGAGTCAAACCAGCATCCATTTCTGTGGATTTTCCATGGCTGCTGCTCCGTGGCTGATGGCATAATGTTTTCCGAAATGGCCATTAGCTGAGTATCTTTATGAACAGCTTCCCAGGGAAGTAGCTGCAAAGTTCAATTTGCTGAATTATAAGCACATCTCTGATAAGAATTGCATTATATGGTACTTGCATGCTGAAAGCATTAACTTTATACTTTGAACTTCTAAAATACGCATTGATGGATCTGATGAGGACTGAAGAAGTAGAAAGGTGAAGGTCCCCAAGGATGAGAGATAACAAGGAATAATTACTACCTTTTTTTTCCCCATGAAAAGAAGCGGTATATTTAGAAGAATTCTATTTAGCTGAGGCTTTTTCATTAGGAAAAGCCATTTGTACATAAAAAAAAAAATAAATAGAAGACCTCTTTAATTGGTTGAAAATTTATTACAAGCCATAACTTAAAGGCACTTGATTTGTGCTGAAGAGCTGTTTGGCTTCATGGAGTCACATCAGATTTACCCCAGCATCCTAGGGAGTAAAATTGTGCTCACTCTTTTATCTCACACAGAATAAATCTAAATGTTGTCTGAAATAATACATTTATTTTTTTTAATTAAGAATAACCAGAGCGAAACAACAGCAGATTTCTCTTTCAGAAGAGACCAGATCGTTCTAGGTCACAAAATGTATGTGGTCTTTAGTAAATCTCCAGAATTTTAAAGCTTCAATACTTTGGGTGAAAGTCCAGGAGCTATAGGCTAGAACACTTCTCTGGGATGCTGAGCCAGCTCCTCTGTGTATTCAGGATAAGTCTGGAGCTGAATTTCTCTAACACCCAAGTGTTCTGGGTGTCCAGGTATCTCAATTTCACATGCACATGGCTGTGATTTCTGTGCACTGAAGGCTCTTCACTTAATCGGTGCTATTATCAGACCTGATGAGGCGCAGCAGGTGATATTTGAGATGCTTGCCTTTTGATTCCTTGCCACTGAGTAACATTTAGTGAGAATTACTTAAATCAGCTAATCAAAAATATGTTCAATGATATTAGAATGAAGTGGGCTCTAGAACACCTAAATAAAGATATTTTTCTTGTGGAAATCCTTCGTTAGAGAGAAAAGCAAATAAATCCCATTGTGATCTATATTTTGTAAGCTCTCTGCTCCTTGGGCTATTGATAAGTAATTCCTGAAAATCCTTTGGTTTTCCATATTTTGGCCAAGGTTTGACTTTATTTTGATGGAACAGGTTTTCGAAAACCTTTTCTGTTCATATTTTGGTGGCACAGCTGAGACTGGCCAGGAGCTTGTGATAGCTGCAAGAGCAAGGGCACGCAGTATGGCTGGGATCTGCAAATGCGCCCGTGCGTAACCTGGGACAACCTGGTGTCTGCCTCCCTGTGGCAGGGAGACAGGATGGTGGGCCTCTCTGCAGGTGTGATATTGGCAGTGGTACTTACAGGCTGTGGTATGGTTGTTTGCAGCATTGGTCCACTAGTTGCCTTTTCTGTTGAATAGGTTTTCATCCCCTAGGAAAGGTGTTCTTCAACTTTAGGAAATTAATTTGCCTGGAGTTTGACTGCCCAAAAGGGCTGATTCTGACAGGACAAGACGGTGGAGCTGTAAAGGTGCAAAGTGTGAAGCTTGATTCAGTGAGCAGAGCAGGGAGCAATTCATCTCCAGCTTCTGGTCACGTGATCCATCCATGTGGAGGGGACCACAATGCTTCATGCCACAGAGGCATGAGGGTCTGGCCAAATGCACTGGGGACACACCGCCAGACTGCACAGGCTCTCCAAACTGATGGCTTTCAGTTTGCTGATGAGCAAAGCCAGGGACACTGCTGTCAGACTGATTGAGAAAAATACTTGCAGGAAGTCAGGGCCCATGTTTTCTCCTCTCTGAAGTTGGTAGAACCCTTGTGCTGTATCTCACCAATGCAGCACCAGTGCCCCATCTGCTGAGCACAGGGCTGGATCAGTCCCAGCTTCTTCTTGGGTTCAGTGGTGGCAGCAACAGTGTGGCAGGACTGCTTGCAGGTCTCTGTGCTTGCTGTGTTTCTTGCTCTGAGAACTGACGGGTCAGGATTCCTGCTTAGAGGAATCTCTTCCTGGAAGGCCAGTCTTTTGGCAGGACCTGCACATAGAGGTGGAGCTCAGCATCTTCCCTCTCAGTTAAAGATACCTTTAGGGATTGTTGTTCCCTGTCAGTGACTGTCCTAGGTGAGAACCAGCCCCCAGCATCCTTTTCCATGCTGTCCCCCTTTCATAGCCGAATGACACTTACATCTTAGGGCTTTCAGCCCTTCATCTTTCCCTGGCCTGAAACCAGGTGTTAAAATCCTCCATAGCTCATTGCACAAAAAAATGCTCTGTGATTCTGTTTCTCACAAAAAATGTGTGCTTTCTGCTCCTTTAAAGTACTTTCCCTTAAAGGAAATTGATGTTAAACCCATGAGACATCTTGTTCTACCTGTACCAGCTCCCTTTGGATGGGATGTGCCTAGAGCTGGTGGCTTGTGCCTGACTATGGGCAAACGCACGAGCAACTTACTGTCAGGTAAATACCGAAAGAGCCCTAGCCTAGATTGAACCCCATTCCCCTCCTTTTTCAAATGGGAAAAGGGTAGGGCTATGTCCAAATATTTCACATGAAACTCTGCAACATTCCTGCTTATTCTATTTCTGAGGCATTGCGCAAACGTGCCCCAGCTCCCTGACAGCTCACATTAAGCTCTTTGGAACTGTATTCAATCACCTTCCCCTGGAAATCAGTGAAGGAGTGAGGGCAGAGCTATGCGGCAGACCCACCACTCCTGAATGCTCCCAGGATGAGTCGCAGCAGCAAAGGCGCCTCACTCTCTAATGTGCTGGGCTTCCTGCACCACGGTCTTCTCAAGCCTCTTCCTTCTTCTTTCTTTGCTTCCTGAGTTTTTATTCCTTGTCTCATTTCTCTTGAAAATGCCTTAAATTTCTTGTCTTCATTCTCTCCTGTCCTGCAGAATTCTTTAAGGTTTTAGCAATTAAAGGGGAAAAAAGCCATCCTTTTTTATGCTCCTTGGCTGGCTGGAGGGCTGATCTGTGTGCAGAGGAGACTGGTCCTGCCCAGCCCTGTTGCACCATTGCTTACCTTGTGGGAAAGCTGGAGTGCGGAGGTTGCCCTCAGTCTTTTTGAACGTGCCCTGTTAATAAGTGGTGAGGTGCCATGGGGGAGCACAGGCAGTGCTGTGGGGGTTGTGCTTTTGAACATCCCGTTCAGAGGTGGCAGAGGAGGAGCCAGGCAATTTGGTAAAGAGAACAACCAGTGCCATGGTGAAGTTCAGGGTCCCTGTGGGGCTTCTCTGTGCTCTGTTGACCAAGGCACAGCCCTGGGATGGGGTTTGGCCAGATGCCTCTCCCCTGAATCCCTGAACTGTTGTTGGGCATGGAGGCATGGGGGTTTTACCTGCTGTCTTCCTTCAATGTAGCTGAGCGTCCTGAGTCATCCACTTGAGCAAAAAAACCATCTTTTTTCTTAAAACTTGCTGATGCCCAGGTGAGCAGCTGAGATGGGGTGATGGACCTCTAGGTCTGCAGCAACAAAAAGTCCCCATGGGGATTAGTAAGGCTCAGAAAAAGAAAGTCTCCCTTCCCCCTCCTCCATCCCACTCCCAAATTCTGAGCTGCCCCCTCTGGCTCTGTCCATCCATCCATCTGTCCCAACATCGGTGACAGGCACAAGACACTGGAGATGGGAAGTAGCAGAGATCACTTAAAATTCCCTTGGTCATGGTAAAGCTGCTCTGCCAGAAAGTCGTGTCGCTTGCAGTAGCAGTGGGATGAGTTTTCCTGGAGAAAGAGACTGCAAACCAAGTCCCACTCTTCCCTCCCACAGCTGTGGCTGCAGCCTCTTGTATTTCATCAGAGAGATGCAGAAAAAGCCTGAGCAGCGTGTCAGCCTCGGTGCTCCTCGCAGCCTCTGTGGGTGGAAAGGCAATTTGTGCTGTTTTCAGAGGATCAGCTCTGCAGACATGATGGCTTTTCAGACAGGACTTGCTCTGGAACAAACATTTGTCTCAGGTCAGGACCATGGGAGACATATCCGTCTCCTGACCAGCACCCATGTTCTCAGACATCACCAGAATACACCTTATGGTCCCAGAGGGGTGAGTGGTGGTTTCGCTGAGTTCATTACAGCCGAGCTGCCTTTCTGCTCGCACCCAGCCTATAGGCAGAGAGATGCCTGGGTTTTGTTGCTAGATTAGTCATCACTCTGTTAGGGAGAAGTGCCCCATCCGCAGGGCTGCCAGAACAGCTAATATCCATTGAAAATTGCAGAAAACCACAAAAAGGCACAGCTGTGCCAAATACACCCATCTCAGAGCCGCCAGGCTGCCATGCCAGGCTGTGGCTGCTTGTACTGCCATGGGGATGAGGAGCAGGGGTACATGGTCTTGCAGGGGAGCTGTGGGATGAGCCAATCCTGGTCATGGAGGTGGCATGGCAGCAGTGGTGGCACCTGGGGGTGGGAAGGGAGCTGCAAGGATTCTGGATGGTGTCTTTTTGTATAGCATAGATTTTCCTATAGGTTCCCCAGGTTTTAGGAGGTGCCCAATTGGTGTGGATCCCCTGCCAAGAAAAGTATCTCAGCAAATTGCTGCCAAGACAAAGATTGGGGTCTGCACCCAGCTCTGCCAGGGTTCCTGGGGAGATGCCATCTCACCACAAAGGTACATAACCACGTCTTTTGCTGTTCTAACACCACAGGAGACATAAGCCCACTCCTCTCTCAGTCCACACTCTGCATCAATTTCCCACAATGCTGGAAAATCTAATGCAATATATATATATATTTGTAGATACTTATTTCATGCTCCTTATTCTCTGTTGCTGGTTGACACTGTGCTAGCACACAGGAAGGTACTCATGGGAAGTATTTGAGATGCTGATAGTAATGTCTGTGTTTAGTTTAAAATGATGGAGGGGCAGTTCTTGAAAGTGTGTGTGAAGATAGAGTGATCATTAGTACATGTTTATTGAAGTTTACCAGCTGTGTAACAATGGGGTTTTCTTTGCCATTGGACTTCACGCCTCTGTAATTATGTTCCTAATATAGAAATAATTTGGCATTTATTTGCCATAATAAAACTTCCCATTACATTTAAATTCAATGTGAAGATTTAAGTGTATTTAGGAGACTCAGTTGAAGACCTGAAATTAAATATTCCCGGTTTCCTTTTCCAAACAAGACAAACTCAGATAAATGCTAGCAGTCAGATCCATGCATGCAGCTACTCCCGTGAGCAGTGGCAGCTGCATGAGCATATCCAGACAGAGATGGTAGCTCTTGTGATGTGGACAACTCTTTCAGCATCTTCTCACTGCCTTGCTCTGGTCCAGGGCACTGAGTGATGCTGGTGACTGATGCTCCTTTGTACATCTGAGCAGGGAAAACACACAGTTGAGGAAAAACTGCAGGTATTAATTAAAATCAGCATCAGCCACCCTGGTTACCTGTACCACTTGCACTGGTTTTCAGATTTTTTGTTTTAACTGTTGTGGTAGCAAGGTGTTGCTCTTTCCAGCTGAGCTGGTGCTCAGGAGCAGCCCAGGCAGCAGATGTTGGTCAGCAAGCTGGAGCTGGGACATGCCAGAAGATGACATCCTGTCCCAATGACGCTATCGTCCCCATGTTCAAAGGAGACTGGGTGGGCAAATTTCCTATACTTCATTTATAGTTAAAAGAATAGGCCTGGTAAACACATCCCATGAGTGCCTGCTGTTTTGGTGATCTGCTGAAGCTTCAGTAGCAATGTGTGGATGGGCTTCCAGCACTGACAGACAAAACATCCAGGTGAAACAACTGACATCAGCACTCAACAGGGGTGATGCTGCTCCTGACATAATTTTCTCCCTGGATGTACCAAGCATCAGAAGCACATGCTGGCAATAATTTTTTTCAATCCTTTCTCAGAACTCCTCCCAGTAGGCTTAAAATAGCAGGGCCCGTATAATTGTTAACCACTTTGACACACTGCAATGAGCACAGATTGGGAATTTGTAAGGAGAGGACAGAGCTGGAACAGACCCACACTCCCCATTTGTCTCCAGCAGTATCATCCATCTCAGGGTAAAGCCAGTTCATCCTGGCCTTGCCCTTGCTGCTCCTAGAGACCAGCTCCAATCACAGCCAGAAAGAGGGAATAATATTCTATATAATTGCTTAATATATTACTTTTCCCAGAAGTAGAGTAGTGTATAGGGAAGAGTATTTCATCCATATGTTGAGATGGTTATGGCCATTGCCAGAGCACCCTTCCCTTTTGTTAACTCTGGTTTTTCACCTTTGAAATGAATCCCAAGTTAGACTTGGGTAGTAGCAAAAAAAAAGGCAGGTGCCCTGAGTCCAAAGCCCACTTGGTTGTTTCAGGGGAACAAGATGGTACTGAGCAAGCTGAGGATGAAGCTTGCACCTGGGGGACATTTCTCCAGTAGTTGCTGACAAAGCAGAAATGCTGATCCAAGTAATAGGATGTAACTCTGAAGGGAAGACTGCCAAAATAAGTGTTGGGAAGTAGAGCCTTCAAAGGGTCTTTGGAGAGCAGTCCCCAAAGGGAATTGGTGGGAACATTGTTGTTTGAAGCACTGGAGAATATGTTGTGCAGAGCTGTCTTCTTCAAACCTACAGAAATCGCCATGGGGATTTAATTTCCCTCTCTAATTGCTGTGATCTGCACCTCATTTGGGGCTTACTTTTGTGTGCTTGTAGCTTTTAGCAGAGGTCTCTGCGCAACAAATCCTTCACGTGTATCACCGCCAATGGACTGTTCCTGAGATCACTGTAGAGCCAGCAAGGAGGCTTATTTTCCTTTACTGTACAAGGGATTTATTCCCTTAATATGCTGCTGGTGTTTATTTTTCTGCTGGTATAGGAGTGCGTGCTTGTGTGTGTGCATGTGGCAGTGTTTTACAAAAGCCTGCTGTGGACAGAATTGGGCTTCACAGTATGCAAAAATAGGTATATGCCATGCTCAAGGATAGGATATTTCACATGGCTGGAGAAAATGTGGTAAATCAGGGTTTGCTGGATTTGCAAGAAATCAAGAAACTGATTCGTCTCCACAGTTGAGTCCTGAGCTCTTGCAGGAGCTGGCAGGACTGCCTAGATTGAAAGGGGACTGGGTCCCCTCGGCTGTGTGGGGCGTCTACAGACATCTCTTGGTTCTGAAGAGCCAAGCTTAGATTTTGCAGACTCATTTATTACAGAGCCCAAGAAGCCAATGTGAGTCCAGGCTGCAGCTACAGCTTTTCTCTTCTGCCTCTGCCTCAAGGTTGTTGCTCCTAGTTCCTGCTCTGTTCTGCCCTGTTCCTGATCACTCATCACCAGAGCCTCCAGCTGCTCGTTAGACAATACCCAGGTCTCTCACTCACCATTTTTAGCCTTGCAGGAGACTCGAGTGCACAGCAAAGGGAAAGGCAGGAATGCTTCATGTTTCACCTCACACTGGGAGTTTGAATTCCAAGTGTCAGTGCTCCTTCCCACAGACACCCTCCTCTCCTCTCATCCTTCCTGCTTCCCTTCTTTTGGCTTGTCCTGTCACACCTTTCCAGGTGAAAAAAGTTCACAGATTCTGCAACCCTCCTTGCTCCCCCTCTCCCTTTTCATCCCCTCCAGTGTGTAATGAAAAGCAGTGGCAGGTAAAGCTGAGCCTGGTTCTGTAATGTAAACAGGTATTTACAGTTTTGCTAAAATTTCATGGAAGGTGACATTTTTAGGTCACCTAGCTGAAGCAAATGAACTGATTAAACTGTTTGCATTAGGTTTCATAAAAAAAGTAGCACTCTTGCCCAGTGTGGTTCTCAGTTCCTCAGGTTCTCAGACTTGATGTGGTACTCCGAAAGCTAAGGCAGTTTCCCACCAAGGTTAGCAAGAGCAGGATCTGGTTTCCTAAGCCAAAGCAGTTGAATGGACAACTCACTGGGTCCAGCAGCCTCAGACACCAGGGTCTGCTATCCTGGGGCTCCATCAGTGGTAATGATGGGGCTGATCTAGGAGTGTTAGAGGAAATATCCTCTCGCCAACACTGAAAGTGTGATGCCAGCCTTCCCATCCCATAGGTATTCCTATTCTACCTTTCAAAGTTTTTAAATCATGAAGCATACTATTGGAATCTGTACTGTGGTTTTTAAATACTAAGAGTTGGGGAGAAAAATGTAGTGGCTCTGTTCTTCCCTAAATAAGTGATGGCAAATGACTGTGAATTGAGCTCCTGAGCTTGTGTGTGCAGAGAGGAATTTAGTCCCATGGTGAACAGGATGATAGCAGATGGATCAGAATAATGCTGAGTTTTTGTGGATACCCTGTTTAAAGCTATACCAGGAACAAGGGAGCGAGTCAGGAGGTTCAGTGTTTTGGCCATCATTCATAAATATCTGTGTCTCACAAGCCAGGACTCAGTTTGTTCTTCATCTCATTTACTTCTAGGGTGGAAAGAGGCAGCCTTATTGGCTATGTATCACTATGACTCACTTTCGGGACAGACTGTCTGGAGGAAGTAGGGGATGTGTGAAATTTGAGGACCTTTTCCGTGCTGCGCTATGGGTACACAAAGACCTGGACCCAAAGCACACACCTGCCACTCACAGTCAGGCTCATCCCTCCCAGTCCAGGAACATTAGAAAGGAGACTCCTGTGTCTCACACTGCAAATGCCCACTGCCTGGCAAGTCCTGGAAGGTGGCACATAGCACTGGGCTCAGTCCAGCTCCTGGGGTGGAGTGGCGCCTCCATGGCTGGCACGAGCTAACCTGCACAAAGTCCAAGAGCTGCTGTGTCTGTGCCTGGCTGGGCTTGAGGAAGCCGCCCTGGGCTGAGCAGGACAGCAGCCTGCAGCAGAGGCTGTCCCACAGCTATCCCCACATCAACCGTGCTTTCTGAAATAGAGAGCAGATAGATAAACCTGAGCAGTGAAATAGCAGCATCTGGTCTCCAACAGAGCTGTGTCCACTGATTGTGGTCTAGTGTGGGTCCTCTGGTGTCTAGTAAGAGTTGTGCTTACCTAGTTTTTCCTTCATCAGTGATATTAGGCATCTCTTATCTACACAGCTGTCTCTTTCCACAAAAAAAAAAAAGTAGGACCCAAGTATTTGAGACTGTTACATCCCTGTCAAACTGTTCACATCAGACAAGAAGTATTTGAAGGAAAGCAGGTGGAGGCAGCACAATTACCAAAGCCAAACCAAGTAAAAATGAACAAAAAGCAAATGGGATGATGGAGGTTCTGCTATGCCAAGCCATGCCATGCCTGTGGGAGGAGGGGTGCCTTGCTGATGCATTCTGTCTTTTTCAGGGGGAGTTGCTGAGCCCATGTCGATGTGATGGATCGGTGAAGTGCACACACCAGCCATGTCTGATCAAATGGATTAGCGAGAGAGGCTGCTGGAGCTGTGAGCTGTGTTACTACAAGTATCACGTCATTGCCATAAGCACAAAGAACCCTCTGCAGGTAAAGGTACTAGAGACATTTCAAAGTCTATTTATTCTTATTTCTATTTTTGTTTCTTAGAGCAACTGGATCTTACCTGTGTGGGTCTTCCTTCCCTGCACACAGTGATCCATATGTCTGAGACACTTAGAAACGGTTGTCAGGGGCTGGTCCAAAGCAGCCCCATGTTCTGCTCAGTGGTACCAGGGGCATCCCTTGGGAGACTGCTCCTGCTCTTTCTGTCCTTTGACAATTCCCACATTCACTTGCCTCTTGTTGAAACTGCCAGTGTGATCACGATAGTGCTGTTACACCTCACAGCCCTTCAAATGTGCTCATCCCCTGGAGACCACAGGTATGCCGCTGTCTCCGGGGCAGGTGGGAACAGAGCAGTTACGGGATTTGCCACAACAGAATGCACAGTCTGTGACAGAGCAGTATCTTGAGACTCCGCTTGTCTGTACTTGTGCCATTAACACTGATCTGCTGAGCTGCCTCTGTGTTAGCATGAGGGATAGAGTAGGCGAGTGGAGGGCTCTTACAGCTCTCCTCTGTGATCCTGCCACCCTTTTCACTTTACTGCTCCCCCATGATCAAATACATCCTGACATGGCACAAGGGGTGTGTGATGCTGTGGCCTCTCCAAGCCTGATTCTCAGTGGATGTTTGCAGATGTGCACGCAACATCTTAAAGTGAATGGCTGTGAAAGGTATCAGAGGACTCACCTTCTTTCTCTTCCGAGTTCAAAAGACTTGTGTTTTAACAATCCCCACTGCAGGCTGGTAATTTAAAATCAAGATTCAGAATGGGGAAGCCTGTGTGACTGTTAAAAATGAGATCAATTATCCTTAATAGCTATTGATTTATTGTGGGGGCTACATCTGAAGATGGATTAATTGCTGCATGGCTTTGGTGAGCACCATTAGTGCCTTGGACGTAAGGAAGCACATTACATCTCAGTAGTACTGCTTAATTAGCATCATCTGGACTGGAAAGATATTACAGCAGCATGCTGTGCTTAGAGATGGGGGTAATGTCAGTAATAATCTGTCCAGCACCTGGTGGAGCTCTTTGGCTCTCTGCTGGTTGCCTTGATCTCTAACAGGAGGCAGGGGCTTTGCCCCAGTTTGTGAAGGAGTAGGATGGAATCCAAACTCTGCTCTCTTCTCCAAACTGCAGTCTCTGTCTTTTTCCTGGCCTGAGGTCACTAGCTGCAGTGAGGAAACAGGAGCCTTTTAGGACTTCAGATTTAAATGAAGTAGTGAAATTAGTGTCATATCATGGGGAACTTTTGCTGGGAGGAAGGAAAAAGACTGCCTGCTCTCTGTGAGTCCCCGCAGCTTCTGATTTGATTTTCCATGTGCCCTGGGATAGAGAGATAAGTAGTTTCATCCCAAGGCCCAGACCCAAGGTGTTTTAATTTCCTGGCTCTAGTAACTCAGAGCAGATTGAAACACAGGAGGAGAGATGTGGACAAAGAAGCATTTGTTTATTTCCAGAAAGCTGGTCTATGAGTACACTAATGCTTCCTGTGTCTTACACTGGAGGTGCAATGCTGAGCAGGATTGAAGGTTTGTGGGTGCAGATTTGTAAGCGTGTGTGTAGCTGGTCACTGAATGACCTCCAAATGCCCTACACCTTCAGGTGGCTCAGGGCAATGGGTCAGTGACTTTCCTTTTGTTCCTTGTTCAGTTAACATTTGTTGGAGCTATTCACAGACAGGCTCCCCTCCTACACATACATTTCAAAAGCCTGAGCAAAACGCTGGTCTTTCTCGGCTCCCCTGTTAGGAAGGGGCCTGATCTGATGGCCTTTGCACGAATACAAGAAGTAAGTGACAGAAGCAACTGAGAGAGAGCTCAGCTCCAGGAGTGAGGGTCCCAGAGGACCATGTAAACCCTGGTCTTGGAAGCCTCACATTGCTGACTCAGACTTCGCAGCACTTCTTGCAGAAGCACTGGGAGGTTTTGGGGGTGGGAAGAAGCAACTGTAGTGAAAAGCCACGCGATCTGGAACAAATGCAGCGTGTGTGGAGTTTCAGCTGTGTGCCCGGGCGCCCTGTCTGGTGCCAGCACAAAGGCATTTCTGGGAAGCAGATGCTACGCTAGCAATAGTATGTGAAATCCTGTGGGAAGTGGCTGATATACCAGGCCTCAACTTCCCACGAGGACTGAGGGCTTGGGCCCCCCGTAACCCATTGCCACATATATCTTGTTCCTCCATGGCTCTCACCATGGTCTGACATGGGGAAAGGGAGGCAGAGAGCACCCAGGTGGCTGCAATGCCCTGACACTATGTGCCATAACAATATGTCACAGGATGTGCAGGTGGGAAGAGCATCTTTTCTGCTCAGTCTTCACCCCACATGTGGATAACAGGGGCCACCTGGACATACAAGCATGTCCCTAAGTAAAACAATAGTCCCTGACCTTCCTTCTCAGGGTCTGCTGGAACTTCTGCCCAGCTTTATTCTTACTAGAAAGCTCTGAATTTCTCAAGCACAGGTTTTAGAGGGCAAATGCTGTAGAAATTCATGGTTTTCTGTTAATTCCAGACCAACCGTCATGGAGGCAAAGACCACACAAACCTCACCTGCTTGTCAAATCAAACCTGTTTGGGTGGTGCTCTGAGCCTGGCTAGATTTTAACCAGCAATGTGGCCTACCTGTCCCCTGTGTCCTCTCCTGTGACAGACTGCTGGAAAGCCAATTTCAGGCAGCTGGCAGGCCCTGGGCTCCCTGAGGCATGTCCAGTTGGTCCAAGCACACCCAACACCCACATGTTCCCCAGGACCTGCATGTTCCTCTGCCCATGTTCACATCTGCTGCCCCATTTTTGGAATTCCTAGAAGCATGGCATGGGCCAGATGTGTGTGGAGACTCATGGCACAGGCAGAGAAGTTACAGCAGGGGGAACGTGGTTCATGCATAATTAACACAGTCTCCTTCCAGCCTCCAGGCTGTTATGTTGTTTCATAGCAGAGAGAGGCCTTTGGTCTGGTATTTTGGCAGAATGAATCTCTATAAGTTAAAGCCTCCCGTCCCATCCCTGTATTGCAGGCATTTAAGAGTGAAGGTCTTAAAGCAGCAATGGGTGCAGTAAGAGACTTCTTGGCCCTCCTTCCTCCCTGCTGCCTTTCCAGTATCTGAATAAGCCACAGCATCTGTAAGTGTACAGCAGGGAAGCTATCACAGTGGTAACATAATTTTGCTTGATGAACTCATAAAAGGAAAAGCCATCCTCCGGAAGATAACTGAGGAAGATGGCCAGGGCCTGATGACAGCACTGAGTGGAGAGCCAGACTTAAGCTGTGCTGGGAATGGTCCACTTCAACCTTCTAGGAAAAACCTCTGCCTGCTTGTGATCCTGCGTCTGAAAATTAAATTGCTGACTAGCATGGCTCAGGATGTTAATGATACGTACTAAGGGGACGTGTCAGATACAGCAATAAAAATAAACTGAACTGCCTGAGGCAGGCATGGGGGAGCTCTCAGAGGAGTGCAGGGAGGTTTTTCCAGCAAGCAAGTTTTCTTTGCAAGCTGCTGCAGTGAGACACAGATATCTTCTGCAGGCAAATATCTGCCTTGGATCTGCTCATGCTGGTGTTTGGGAACCTTTGGAGACTGCTGGTGCCAAAGAAAGGGAAATATGTATCAGGACTTAAATACTGTAGTAATGACATTATTAATCTGTGTTACATTAGCAGTGGGAGTTTTCCTTTACAAGCCTCTGAGCAGAAGCTCTGAAGCAAACACGGAAACAGGTTTGTTCCTGTCCTGGTTTCAGCTGGAATAAAGTTATTTTTGATTCTTAGTAGCTGGTGCAGTGCTGTGTTTTGGCTTTAATCTGAGAACGATGCTGATAACATATCAGTGTTCTAGCTAGTGCTTAGTCGCATTTACCTGGCTCAAGGACTTTTCAGTCTCATGCTTTGCCAGTGAGGAGGGGCAAAAGAAGCTGGGAGGGAGCAGAGACAGGACACCTGACCCAAACTGACCCAAGGGGTATGGGTATTCCATACCACAGGGCATCATGCTCAGGATATAAACTGGGGGGAGTTGGCCAGAAGGGTCTGATATCGCTGCTTGGGTCAAGTTGGGTATCAATCAGCGAGTGGTGAGCAATTGTGTTGTGCATCACTTGTGTTTTCTGAATTTTCATCTCTCTTTGTTTTATTGGGGGTTGTTGGTTTTTTTTGGTTGTTTGTTTGTTTCCTATTATTACCATCAGTATTGTTGGTATAATTTCTATTATCATTATATTCTACTTCATTTCAATTATTAAACTGTTGTTAACCTTCTTCCGATTCGCTTACTCATCCCACCTGAGGTGGGGAGGTGGGGAGGAAATGAGCAAGTGGCTGCATGGTACTTAGTTGCCGTGTGGGTTTAAACCATGACAGTCCCAGGTACAAAATGTAGGTTATGAAACAGTGCAAGAGAACAGGAGTGACATGACTGGCAGGCATCGGTCCCAGCTTGGCCCCAACTAAGGTCGTTCCGAATGTTAGACCTGGGCTCCAAAGAAACCCTTCCTGAGGCAATGGAGAAACTTGGGGAAAATCAGTCCAGGAGAGCTTTGTGTTTTGCACATGCAGATCTGAGTGGTGTGCCAATGCACTCGGCCAAGAGGGTGAAGCAGAGGACAGTCAGACAGCTCCTGAGTGAATGAGGACATTTCTCCAGAATGGTCTGGAGGAATGAAGCCTTTTTTCCAGTACAAGTGGCAAGCCACTGCAGAGAGCTGCTTGGGCATGTTATGAAGCCATTGTTAGCCTGGCACTCACAAAGCTGCCCCTGTTATCCTGCAGGAGCCTTTAAAGCTTCCTGGTTTCACCAAGTCCTTAGTTCTGCCCTGTTCAGCACTGGCAGAGCATCTGTAGAGCTTTCTGCCTGCCTAACAATCACATTCCTGATTGACAACCTGGGTGAGCTGCCGGTTGTTAAAGGCACACTTCAGTACAGCTCAGCAGCTACCTGGGACTCAACAGTCATTACCAGCTGAGGAAAGAAGGGCTCCCATTTAGGTTTGCCCTCTCCCTGCAAGGTGGGATTGCTTGACACTGTGACCTTGCTGGAGTTTGAACGTTTGAGCTGGAGATCTGGAGGGAGGGAAGTGTCTGCAGCCAGGCATTCACACAAACAGCATTGGGGGTTTCAGACCTGCTGGTAAAGGGACTCTGCAGCGTAGCTGAGACCTTTCTTTGCAGCTCCAGTGGTGACCCAGGAATCGTAGGGTTGCCCACCAAATCCCTGGTCTGCTTACCATAGTGATGGTAGAAGGGGGTTAGGAAAATGCGTGATTTTACAAGGGCTGTTATGAAATCTGAAAGGCACAGCACTGTGACTGAGGTGAGCTCCTGAGGCCACCAGTGCAGGGACGCATCAGGGCCAGCTTCTGCAGCTGAAATTTACCAGTATGTTTCACCTCTGAACAGCTCTTGGACCCTTCTGTGTGTACTCTCACTGGCTAACATGCTTTATCCTCTGTCTCACCCTTTTTCTTCTCTCTGTGCAAGCCTCATAGCATAAGGTGTGTACCAAAATGGAATTAAAAGATTAAAAATAATGACTGTGGTTATTGGTGGCTCTGGCTAGATGTGGGATGCTAAACTGCAGCTCTTAGGGTTGCCAGAGAGGAAATACAACGTTTGTTACTTACTTTTTTTTATTTTTTTTTCTGGAAAATATGAAATTCTCCTGCAAGCTGGTTATTTTCCTCAGTGCTCAGCCCTGACCCGTTTACCTCCTTGCCAGAGGGTAATCACAACCTAGTGCCACCTCCTGAACAGAGTCGGGACTGCTGCTGCGTGTGTCGCTGTCAGTTAGTGCCAGATGCGGGGGGAGAGTCTCCTACCCCATGGCACGGCTGACGGACTCCTGCTTCTTCATTATCACCACAGTGAACTTCCCGGAGCTGCTGCCAGCTAGGCAGCGTCAGGCAGCATCCCTGCTTGTGTTCCAGCCTCTCTGTTCCCAATCAAAGGGAACAGGACTTCTTTACGCTCAGATGTAACTTCTTTGTGCTCTGAGCTCCATCCCTTTGACAGTATATTTAGTACAACACCTAAGCCTCTCTCCCTGCAAGCAGTGGTGGTGCTGGTTGTTCATGGCTGCTAGTTGTAGAAAACAGGTCCTTCTTTTTCTGTCTTTAATTGCTACCTTGGAAAGACCCCGTGCCAACGCAGGCCTTGCAGTGTGCCAGACAGATGGTGAGGAGCCAGTCCATTGCCTCCTCTTGAGAGAGAAATGATGCAGAACGATTTGGCTGGCACAGGTACACATGGGTCAGCATGTGAGACCTGCAGTAAAACCTTCCTACGCAGCACCAGGCACCAGGCTCCCTTCACTCCCATCCCCTCAGTGTTTGACAGTTATTGGAAGGAAAGATGAGGTCTGGGAAAAGCTGCAGGGCTGAAAGTTTAACCCCATGCACATAGCCAAACCCCCTCCCTGCCACATGCCTCTAGTCCTGGAGCTCTGAGCTGATGGCGCCAGTTGTGGATTTGTCCTGCACTGGCTTATGGTGCTGTTGAGAACTAAGCTGAAGAGCAGATGGGAGGACAGCATAGCTTCTGATCCCACCATCAGAATTCAAACTTGGAGGCAGTGGGTGCTGGGTGGCCTTTGCTCTGTCTTATGTCAGAAGAGTTGCAGAGCTGTGCATCTTCTGTGAACTCCAGCCCCTGTGCGTCTAGCTTTGGCCTGTTTCAATTGGCACTGCCACGCTCCCAACCCTAAGAGGAGGGCTGTTCACCATCCCAATTTCTTCATGGCACAAAGGGGCCAATTGTGTGGCTGGATTTGTTGGAGGTGTGGAATACATCGGGCTGTGGCAGAGTGGGAGTGGGCTGTTGAAGGGATCACTCACTGGGCATTCCCAGTGCTCAGTGTTTGCCTTTGGCAGGGCCAGCTCCTGGAGCATATGGCAAGAAGAGGGCCGGAGTAAGCTGAGCCTGGGATGGGGATGTAGCCCAGTCCTGCTTCATCAGGGAGCAAACTCTCTCTCTGCTCTGCAGCTTTATGGCCATTTACTCTGTGGCCGACTACAAAATAAGCTGTTACCACCCACCTCACTGATGATGCACATCCCTGACATACGATTTGAGAACTGACTGGCCCTGCAGGATGTAAGCCAAGGAGCAAGGCGGGCAGAGGCAAACACTTCAGCTCACCTCTGAGCTAAGCCAGGCAATCTCCTTCCAGTTGAGAGCCTCAGACATCAGTCCCAGACTGAAGCTCTCATCTGTGCCTTTCCAAAGGCAGCCCTTTGCAGGGGAGTGCATTCAGTTCAGGGATTGGTCACTGGACTGGTAGCAATGCCTGCCTGTGCCACCACAAGTTGTCTGTTGTACTTCAGCCAGGTTTCAAAGTCCTCCCTACTTGCCAAAAACACTGGTAACTCCAGGTTGGCCTGCGTATTAAAGAGGGACCCAGCAACTGAACTTCCTTCTTACCCTACAAAAGGATGGGCCAAGGCTTGGCAGGTGACCCTGCTGTCACAGGGTACATTTGACAAACATGCAGAGTGCTGAGGGCTTTACAGAGATGCAGCTTCACAGGGACATTGAGTTTGGGCTGAATCCAGGCTGAACATTTTCAGTTCCTCTGAATCCTTTATACCTGCAGGAGGTTGAAGTCTGCATTTATCCTTCTGCCAGTCCCACTGAGATTTCAAGGGCATGTACCTCGCAGCTAAAGATGGCCTACATGCTTCGATGCCATGAGAGACTGTCTCTCCCCAGCCTGTTTATTCATTTGATTTCTGATCTGCAGGAGGGGCTACAGACCATGTCCCCAGGTCTTGTTAAAGGAAGTAATTTCTGCTCTTGGTTTTTACAGGGCAGTTCTCTCACCTGTGTAAATCTGAGTGGGGAGGTTTTATGCTGAATGACAGAGAGGCTTAGGATATTTATACCATAGTTTATACAAAGCTGTTTGACATAGTGAATGGATTTGGGGAAGTTATTTCTACTTTTTTTTTTTTTTCTGGGAAAGAAGCGTTGACATTTACCTTGGAACACAGCCTGTATGTGCCATCACCTAAAGACAGGGTGTCCTGATGTCCTGGGTTCAGCAGCAGCAGTCATTTTTCTCCTTCTTAGTAGCTGGTGCAGTGCTGTGTTTTTGATTTTTTGGT
>WYDI02037613.1:0-35730 GCA_009867235.2 Psittacus erithacus | reverse complement strand
ACTAAAAACATCGGTGTTATCAGCACTGTTCCCAGGCTGAAAGTCAAAACCACAGCACTGCACCAGCTACTAAGAAGAAGAAAAATGACTGCTGCTGCTGCACCCAGAACAAACGTCCATTCCTTTTTTCTTTTCAGCAGTCTTCTTACAATGTGAGGTATTTTATCTGATCAGAGATTAGAAGGATAACCTTTCCTGTGTCACTGATGAAGCTGTATGCTCTTACAAAATGCTAGACATTTAATGGCTTTATTACAATGATACGCTTTTCAGCCATTACGGAGCAATTTTTCTCCCCCATGTTGCCAACCTTCTAATATAGACCTTGCCTCACCAAAATTTAGAAGATGTCTACACCCAAGGTGTCTACTTCTAGCAACCCTTAAAGTCACTGGGAAAGAACAGGCTCTTTTAAGATGTGACTCATCTGATAGATGAGTACATTCAGATGGCATCACATTAAATTCATCCTAAAGTGTCTTCCTATTCCCATTGACTATAAAGGAAGTTTAGATAATTTGTTCAGACACAGCAGCATATATTTGAGCCTCTAGATTTGGTAATATTAATCCTATTTAAAATGTCTTTTTTCCATCTACATGGTCAGTCACAAAGAGATGGTATTTGAAGGAGACAAAGGCATTTGCTAAGAATGGAACTCATGGTACCTACCTGGCGTTCTCTGCCTTCCTGGTTGATGGGACCTGTTTCAAAAATCAAATAATGATCAAGAGCCATTAATTCTGTAATATAATCTTTCCAAATAAATATTAAGAAATAATGATCTGTTTAAAAAAAAAAATGTTGAGAAAAATTGAGAAAATAGTCAAATAAACAATGCATTATGGAGTCCTTTTTGAGCTGCAGAATATCTTGAAAGTTACATTTTCCAGACATTTTGATTAATGCATTTCCAGGCATTGAGTATTCTCATAAAGTAAAACACTTAACATTACATACTTTATTTTCAAGTTAATGTTGCACAATCTTAAACAGAGAATTAACATACGCTGACATGTTCTTTTGAATTATTTATCTATTTGATGTGTAAGTGTGTGGAAAAATATACATGAGAGCATCTAATACATTATTAGATTTTTCTGCAAGGTCAAAGTGAACCTACATTATAAAATACCAGATTTTTAATATGCTATGCATATAAACATTAAAAGATATTTCAGTAATTATAGGTGACCATTAAAGAATAGTTTAAGAAGTTACTTCTCAGTGTATGTATCATTGCTCTGGCTAGCGTACCTAATCTATTGCAGTGTAAAGTAATATGGATAAAATATAAAATTTAATTATTCTGAGGGCAAAGTAAATAAATTTTATTTCTGCTTTGAATATACTAAGAATAAGCACATATTCTCTCACTTTTGATGGAATATAAAAAGAGGCTCTGTGAAAGCTGGGTAAAACAGGTTGATTTTAATACTTGGATGATGTCACACCATTTTCACTGCATCAGAAAATGTAAAAAACCCAATGCTACCTCAGTGAAGTCACCTCTTCTGCTATAAATAGCAAACAAGGAAGCATTTAGCCTGCCATGCATAATACACAATAAAAGCTTATTTCAATAGACAGGACAGTTTCTCCATGCAGAGTGTGTGATTACCTTTCCTGTGTTCTGAGTCTCCTATGGAATAAGTTGCACATAGTTACAGTGGTGGAACATTTCAACCTTGGCAATTCACCCTCAATCTCTCAACTGTAAATACATTTCGTTATAGAAAATATGTGGCATTTTGTCCTTCAAACTGAGCTGTTTCTTGGAATGTAATAAGAAGAGTTTGTTGAATGACAAAGGCAGAAACCTCCAGCATGTTCTTTTCTCTTCAGCAATTTGAACTTAGTTTCTTCAAATATATACCTGAAAAAATACAAAAAAAAGAGGTCCACGTTTAGGTATCCTTGTGCTGTTTACTGCAGTGACTGCTTAAATATTTCATGTTTGCTTCCAGAGTAAACACTGTACAGAGAAATTCATTAGTGTCAGGATGGCTTTGTGGTAGACAGATCAAAGATGAAATTTCATTTTCTAGGTATTGTTTTTCTATTGCTTCTAGGTAAACATACAAATATATTTGTTTTACTTATGAGTCACACCTATTACACTCCTACATTTTTCAACAGAGAATATTAATCCCAAGCAATGTTACAATTTTTTTTTTAACATCTAATTCTCTTTTTCAATGTGAAGAATAATATAAATATACATACGCAACAAACATGCACATGTAGATTTGTGTGTGTGTATGTATATAAGGAAACTGGTTTCTGCCTAAATGTAGGGACATGCTCAAAGCATGATTGTGAACATTTCTGAACTTCATATGGGCCTTAGTGGATCTCTTCTCAGTATTTAGTTGCTAGTACTAAGAAACTCACTAGGATCTAGTTTTTGTTTTTCTGTGACTTCTCCTCTTTCTTACAAAACTGATTCAAACTGTTCAGAGGTTCAAAAGGATTTTTTTTTTTTTTGGTTCGTTGGTGTTTTTTGGGGAGGTGGTTGTTCTTTCTGTGGGGGTGGTTGTTTTGGTTTTTTATGAATATACAAATATTTATACAGTATTTTATTCACCCAGGTGGGGAGAGTACAGATGCACACCCCACCTTCCACAAAATAGAGAAAGAATACTATTATTACTGATGTTCTAAGAGCACCACTTCTTTTCTGAAAAGTCTAGTGTGCTGGTAGCATAAATAAAAGATGCATTTAGAGATCTCATTTCTAGAAACTGCAGTGAATTTTCAGTCACCAGTAAAATTTCTACAATTACACAGACACAGAATGTCTTCTTTTCTAAAAGCCTTTAACAATATCCTGAGGCCCATTATAACAAATCTGGTTTTATTACTGGATGACCCTCTACCAAAAGTCTAAATAAAGGTATTCACACTGCTTCAGGCCTTGAGACGCCTGCCTATTTAACTTATTCATCTTAATCTCATTTCCCATGCAGTCCTCAATTAATTTTTATTTTACTTCATAGACAATATCAAGAAATTTTAAATTTGTAATCAGACTTCTTTAGAAAATCATTTGGAGCTGGACTCTCTAGAGGTATGACCTAGATATAGGTCATAACGTATGGTAAAATGGAATAAGTTGCTAAAGCTGTGTCTATTGAAGCTGAAAAATTAGGTAAAGAATCACTGTCTATCTGTCTGTGCCTACTCTTCCCTTCCAAAAAAACCCATGAAGGAAACTAGGGAATATTCATACCATAAATGGGATGTTGTATAATCATCTTCCACCTGGATCCCTAACATTGGGGACTTTCTTGAATCAGGAGGCAGCAGAATCCCATAAGATTAATATAGCATGCATCAGTTGCCAGATTCTTTGGTGCTGAACAGCTGTTCTGCATCATGTCTCCAGCATAAGCTGAATTAACTTAATTAGTAAGCACAGGGCCTGTGTAAATGTAAACACACAGTGATGTGATAAAGTATACAGAGAAGTGGTTAAGGTCCTCTGTGGACTGCTCCTATATCCCATTACATAACCAAGTTGTACTTAAGGTGGTTTAGGGTCATTTTCAGCTGCCAGCGGTCTTCTAAACATATTGATTGAACCTAGAAATGGCAATTGGATCCCTAGACAGTACTTGTGTTCCCACAATTGCTTATGCTTGGATACTGATAATCTTCACTAACAGTCCTTAGAGTAATCTCTATGAATCTCTGGCTCAATTAATTATCTAAAGAAATTGCAACACATGGAAGGGAGGGGGAGTTAGAGGCTGATTCAATGGACTTGTATGTGCCTCAGAGCAGGAACTTGAATATGTATTCCCGTTTTGATTTCGCCATAACATAGCGAGGTGTTTGGGGTTTTGATTTTTTTCTTGTTTGATTTTTTTAATGTGTTGTCATTGTTTAGGGGGTGTTTATTTGTTTTTAGGAATAAAAGGGGTATGAAAAAACAAAACATTTCAGGAGACACTTGGCTTTGACAAAAAAAAAAATTAAAGGAAGAGAATTTTCTACCCTCTCCAGACCAATGCAGTCATGCTGTTGTGCAATCCAATGCAGGCAGTAAATGCAGGACTACCACAAGGAACGCTGGAGGTTTTTGTGCTAGCCATGAAGCTCATGTGTGCAGTCTCTAATCTCTCATACTCTGTTTTTTTATGCTATAGTTTCTGTGGGTTGCTGACCTGGTAACTTCTCACTGAACCTATGACTGAATAAAAAAACAGATACAGAAAGCCTGCCATCCTTAACATGGACCTAAATCAAACTGCAAAACTCTACATATTTACTTTGGTCAAGTGCCTTTTTTTTTTTTTTTAACTTTATCACATGATCTGTAAAATTGAAAATAAGAACCCAACAAACAAAGAACAAACTGAAAACCAGGAAATTATAAAATAATAAAGTAAAACTAGAAAAACTTTCAGGGCATACCTAACAATGCATATAAATGTATGCAGGTACATTAATATTTAGCAGTACTTCTAATTTTTACCCACATTTATTTGCTGAGTCATTCAAGCTGTAGAATCTGTTTCTGAGTCTTGTGACAAGGCCAAGACGAACAGGAACAAAATTAATTCCAAACCAAAGCCTTCCAAGCCAAAAACTTTTCTAGACTTAAACTAGAAACACCCAAAAAATATTTTTTTTTTAGGTACGTACATTATATAACTGAACTAAATGAGCAAAGCAAAACTCAAGTGAAATATTTCTGATTCTTGTGTCCCAGAGAATTTATTCTTGTCTGAGCAGTTGCAACTGCCTTAAAAATAAGCAAAACATTTTAGAAGTAATTTTGCAATATGTTGGTCTGGATTTGCAAGTTCACAAAAAATTGTACTGGTAGAAAATCTTGGAAAACAAGAAGCACATGTGTTTTTCTAAAGTTTCTGTAAGACTGTCCAGCATTTCAGAACACCAGAACTAAAACAACTCTAAAATATGTCTTAGATTTTAAAATTAACTCAGAGGTTTTTGGAATGAGAGTAAGGAAATTTAGGGAATAAAGTTTATTTACAAGTGCTTTGTTCTGTACAATATTCACAATCACAATCTGATTTAAATTCCCAGGGCTATAAGACAATTCTTACAGGCTTCTCAAATTGCAGGTATAAAATTATCTAACTAGATAAGCAAAAAGTTATTTGAGTTAAAATAAGCCAGTCAAACCTCAAGCTCTTTAAAGAAGAACAGGTGTGAGATCACAATGTAGCCTTCATTGTAAAAACTGGGAGACAGAAAGGCAACGCACCTATTCCTAACAATCATTTCTCACATAAAATGAAGCAGCAGAACCTGTTACGCAGAGATGTGAATGAATGGCTTTATGATGGTATTTCAGAAGCAAATACTGTTGAAAATGTGATGCCAATCAGGATATGTGATTACTTGTGCTGTAAAATCTAATTTTGAAACTGAACATGACTTCCCAGGAAGTCCCAAAGAGTTCTGAATTCCTGAGACTTAACATGCAGAAAGAATGGAAACAGAAGGAAGTAGAACTGAAAGAAACAAGAATATAGAAGAATTTAATATTGCTTTATGAAGGATCTAACATATGACATCATAACCTGAATATTAAATTTGGGTTATAATGAACAAGTGTCTTGGTATTATTTGATGTGAGTTAAATCTACTTTTCACTTCTAGCTATAATATCCTTCAGAAAATATCAGACTATCGGAATCAGCCATTTTCCATTAACATTTAAATTGGTCTGGATTTACTTTATACTTTGTAATCCATTGTTTTTTAAGCATGTCAGCTACAGGGGATCCTGCCAGGCTATCTAGTCCAAATTAACATGCAACACAGATCATTAAGTTTCACCGAGATAAATGACTAGATTTCCTGTTTTGAAAGAAATAAATCCGTCAGAAGACAATAATGGATGTATCAACTCAAAATAACAATAATTTAAAAATTGCTCTGTTAGTAAGTAACTCCTTATTCTGATACAAGTTTTACGACCTAAAATTCTCCTCCTATACTGAATATACAAAAAAATCTTCATCATTCAGAAGCAGAACAAAATTGAAGGGTATCATTAGTAGTTACATTTCAGCAGAACTGATTACACCACTTGGGATACGTGTAAGACAGTTTTGTGAGGTACTGGACAGTAAGAGCAAGAGGCTATTTTTCATACACAGCATAATCTTCTTCTCTAAAAAACTGTTACTGTAGGTCAGGCAGTGATTTCTTTTCCCATCAAAAAACACATTACAAACGACATGCTTCAGAAAATAAGTGCTATTTTTTTCACAATATCATTAGTAAATTAGTAAACAGATCACTTTGTAGCAATTAAAACAGGCTTAATTAAGCCATTATAAAAATCTGCTTGAGGGAACATTGTATGTTGTCTTCCTTATTCCAAGTAGCTGCCATTTCTTTCTTTGAGAAATGGTTTGTTTAAGGGAACTGATTTGAAAATAAAGTTTTTAAAAATATAAGTTTATCTTCATCATTTGATGCTCAGGGTATATCTTGCAAAAGCAGAGAGCAGTCTCTACTGTCAGTAAATAAATGCAAAACAAAAAATATATACTGATATCTTGCATCATGTTAGAGACTTGATGTGTGAAAATGCTTTTTCAAAAAAACCTATACTATCACATACTGTGCACCTGTTTAATCTTACAGGCACACCCAGAATCTCCTCAAATTTCAGTTCACTTTTCACAGTCATGATAAGGTAAAACTAGACTGTAAAAGTAGCTTGTTAATGAAGACGTTGAATGTGCATTATGCACCAACAAGTGTTTGGGTTTTTTTTATTGTACATAGTGTGAACAAGAATAGTTCCTGAAAATCTTGCCTAACCATTAATCTCAATCTAAAATGTAAGAAAGCTTCATATCTTGAATGTCTAAACACATGCATCAGGCTGAATGTGACTTAAGAGTCTTAATTAAGCAAAACAGTTGAAATTAAGCAGTTTATTCACAGCAGTCAAGTTGATGGTTCTTGCTGGCTCTAGAAGGAACAACATTTTAGTTGTATGAAATCCAGGAATTTCATAAATTAAAGTTTAGAGAATGCACTGATAAATTCTTCTGCATGAGGTAAAAGACAGGAGTATGTAATAGACATAATGGGGATCTCAGGTTCAATTGTGCAGAAATGATTGACAAACAGCATGATAACTACACCTAAATTTCCAGTTAAAATCTTTCTCTTGTCTTGAAGTTGAAATAGAGATACCCAGAGACAAAATTCAGTATATGCAATAGCCATTTTCTTCTAGTAGTCTAAAATCCACACAATACATTCTCAGTAACAGTTTCTACTGAAGTTTATGCTGAGGATCTTCATGTATGAGAATTATACAGTTTCGGCTGAAGGATCCTGGCTTGATTATCTTCAGGTATATATCTCAGGGAAATTTCATACTGCAGTTGAGTCTTGAAATGTTGTGGAATTTTTATTTTAAAAGTCTTCCACAGGTTTATAAGACACATGGCTGAGCAATAAAAAGGGTCAGGATAACTGTAAGTTTCATAAATTACTTGTATTTAGCTAGAAAATTGAAAGAAGCAAATGAACAAAAACCTGGTGAAATGTAGTTTAAAAAAGTGACCATTATTAACAATAGGACCAGCAATTGAAATCAGTCTAAGTAGTAGCTTGGGCAGTTAAATATGAAAGAACCATGAAGCTTCTTCAAGTTTAGGGTGTAGGCTAAACAAAACAAGTATTTAGTCTTTGCTTCAAAAAAATGGGATGATATTGAACAGAAGATAAGTAAGTTGACTGATAGAAATAGATATGTAGAATGGAAATAGCCATAACCCAGGTGAGGCAAAAAGAAAACTGCTTTCTTCAGTTTAGTCAAGAAGTGTGGATATTGCCATCTGAGAATAAAAAATTTAGTCAGAAGCTCTCTGACTTCTGTAGTTTGAACAGTCTTACAGCAAAGTTCTAAGAATATTTAATGATTTTAATAAATAAAGAAATGCAACCTGCAGTCTCGGTTTATCAACCATAACATATACCAACATAAATTGAAAATGTTTTGGGGTGTTTTTTTTAGAGACTTACAGTACTTCCTATGTTTGAACTAGAGCAGAGTATCTCTTTCAGTTCTTTATGGAAGAAAAAAAAATAGTGAAGATGAGATTATAGGAGAAACAAAAGCAAAGGTGAAACATCAACCTGAAGAGAAGATGACAAAGGATTTTGAAAGATCAGTTACCCTTTAGGTGGTATTTCACAAGAACAGTTTTTAGGACAAGGATTTTCAGTATTTTTACCTAAAGCACAGTAAGATTTGGCATGGAGAGCTTGTGATAAAATGAAGTTGGGAACTGTTGTCCATAAGCAAATAATCTGTATATATACAGGAAGAACTAACTGTTGTGGGGGCAGGAATTTTAACATGTGATGCAATTGATAAATACGGAGGATCATATGCTTCAGGTTTAGTAAGATAAACTTCCATGACACTGGTCTAAGAGCTGATCTATAGAAAACCAAATGAAAGGACTTTGATCTCTTTGTCGATCACAATATAATTTCCAGCTGCTAACTTGATGTAGCTGTGAAAAAGAGAAATGAAACAGAACAGCAGAGCAGACACTTCCAGCAGAGGAGAGAAAAAATCTCACTGTACAATTTAGGCCAAGTTAGCCTTCTTGCAGAATGCATATGTGACTCTGGTTATTCAAGCTCATGAAAAAAGAACTCAGAATGGAACAAATACAGGAAAGCTTAGGAGGATATTTAGAGAATGAAGCAGCTACTACTTAATAGGAGGCTAAAGAGTGTGACTTGTTTACTCCAGTTAAGGAAGGCAAAAAAGTTACTCAATTACTTTCTACTACTACCAAAGATCAGTTGTCTATTGCAACTTATACAGTCTGGGAAATGGTAGATAATGTGCATTTTGACAGATTAATGAAAAAACAAACAAACAAGCAAACAAACAAAAAATAACAAACAAGCAAAAAAACAAACCCACAACCAACTAAAGGAGAAAAAAAGGCAAAAAAACCCAAACTGAACAAAAACCCCATGAATGTGTAATTCAGCTGCTCTGAACCGGGCTTGGGGAAATCTATGTACTTACATCTAGTTCAAAATACCATACCTCAAACTGTGGCCAAGAAGTCAAAGTTAAAACTCCTCATCTGGATACCTACTGGGCAGTTTGAAAATGCAGTTTGAAACCCCAAATCTTCAGGCATATTTTTACACACAAAATAGGTTGGAACATATGTTGTAAAGAAACAAAAATTTGGCTTGTCATATTTAGATTCTTCCCGCTGAATAGTTATGTGACATTTTTTATCATTTGTCCAGCATTTTGCCAATGTTTTACTTAGCCATTCTAGCCCATTGCTGTAAAGAAAGAAAACGGAGTGACATTTCTGGTGTTTAGTCTAGTTTGTGGCTCTGGAATTCAGGATCCTTAACTACTAACTACAGAAACCAGAAGACCCTGCAGAAAAATCTGGAAACACTTAAGCTGGTGAACATTCACATCACCCACAAGTGCAAACTGACTATCTGGGGATGTGATGAAAGTTCTTAATGATCAAATCAGAGATGTTCAGGAACAGCTTCTTATGGTGAAAAGAAGAAAAAGACTCACCAATTATGAGAAAGAATTCAGTAAGGGATTGTGAGATGAAGTGGCTACAACTGCAGGGCGCAAATTGACCCATAGATCTTTTTTGCCAATCTTTCTTTTTTTTTTTTTTTTTTTTTTAGGAAATGAAAGGATGAAGTACTTAATTGCGTTCACTGGTAAATGTAATTTTTCATGCAGTCTCTTCTTCCACCCCCATTTCGCATGCTGTTACCTTACTCCTTGTCATCTCCAATTAGACTAGCTAATTTTACTACATTATTGCTTCATCCCTTGTATATCAATAGGCCTTCCAGTTCTCTCTCTGTCCTCTGTTAAGTCCTCATCTGCATTTCCTATTTAAAGCAAATGAACAGTTCAAGCAGAAATGTAAAGCTTTATGAACCAGATTTGCACACGTCTGTTGAAGCCCATTTAAACATTGGAAATAAGTTCAGAGGACTCACCCAATCCTTCTTCTAAATAGCAGTAATAGCAGTACAAGTCAGATGCAATTGTTAGCAACTCTGTTTAAAATAAGCAACTCTGTTATTGCAAATCCTCATTTCTAGCTTTAATGCACTTCCAGCTTAGGAAACAAATTCAAACCCTTGGACATCATTCATAGTTGTATAATACGATTTTATTATCTTAATTTTTAGTAAAATAATTCTTTGTGCTAAAAATTATTACAAAAACTTTTTCAAATAATTAAATAGCATGTTCCCTACAACTAGATGGGCATGCAGGTTCAGCATAAGCTCCCTTCCTGTTCTTGCTAGCATGTTTCTTTTTAACATTCTCTGATTACTGATATATGCTCATCCCATAGAGACTATTGAGGTAAATGCAGTAGGTCTACTAAATCACAGGTTATTTTAATCTGCAAAGGATCAATATATTTGATCTGTTTGCATTCAGCAAGCATGGATCCCAGAGAACTTCCAGCCTTGATAAGAACTGTGGGTAGAAATCTAAGAAAATTTCGAATGCCAACTGGTGAAGAATTCCAGGAATCATTAGCCATGCCCGAAGAGAATAAAAGTACGGTATTTCACTATCCAGTTGTGCTGGTAGATGTCTTGTGGTCCTCTTAGGATTTTTTTGCATCCACTAAATCTTTACACTTAATGTGCTATTAACTAGGAAGAGCAACAAATTGTAGAGTGATAGACAAGCTACCTGATATGTGGAACACATATCTAAATCTTATTTGTGTGTATTATTAGACTGCACTTAGCTGGACATCATAGTTCCTGTCGCCTCAGAACTTGCAGCAACTCACTATTGATGATTTTTTTGCATGAGATGCACCTGGAATTACTCAGTTCTGTCCTTGTCTTTCAGCTTTCATTGAGGCTCTGCAAGTTCTCTCAGGCCAGTTCCCACACTTCCACCCTCAGCTGACCCCAAACTGTGCTCTGAATGTTTAGGAGGAGCTTTTCATTTAGTGGACAGCAGGAAGCACAACAAAGGTCACTGAATCCTTTCCATCAGAGGACTTTAAAGAATTTGCCAGTGTAAGAAAATAACGCTGTTTAGAGAGAACTTTTACAGTATTTTGATTTAGCCATCCATTCTGTTTGTCTTCCAAGAAAGGGAATAAAAACTGTTAATCCATTCTGAGTACTGAATAACGTAGTTTTTTACTTTCCTACTTAGAGAAGAAAATTGAAAGTTAAGAGCTCTGGGTATTCTGTGACACTAATGATAGATCTGAAAATATATACCTGCCAGCCTGTGTGAAATGCATTATTTTTTATTGGAAGACAAAAGCACTACATGTAAATTAGCCAAATAGCAGAGAGGAGTACTTACTCTTGAAGTATTTTTTGAAATAATAATGAAGTAAAGAATTTCTGTTCTTGTGGTGTCTTGTTTTAACTTTACATTAGGCTAAACTGAGAGAATCCCATTAGGTATCCCAAATCCTACAGCTGTCCTACATATGCCTGAAGCATGACACCTGAGTTTGTGGAGAGATCTGTTGCAAAGAAGTATCATTACTTTGGAGACCTTAAAAAAGAACAAAATAGTTATGCATAACACAGGTAAGAAATTACTCTCAGTGTGGGTGGAATGCCCTCAAAATGAATGCAAGAAAGATGATGCTGGAAAAGTATCCGTGAGGGCTCTTTAATCCCCAAAATTAACAAAAAAAGGACGGCAGTCTGCTACCAGGTTACAAAACAGTTCATTCTTGTGTTGTACAGCTTGGTTCTGTGGAGCTGATCATGAACAGAAGGAGCACAGTGAATACAGAGGAGATACCATAGCTATCTTTTGCCTGATTTTCCCAGGCTAGGATATAGGTAGAGTCCTTCCCAAAGGAGACTTTGAAAGGTTGTGAAATGATGCTCCATCTTTTTAGAGGCAAAATCAGATTAGGAGGCCACTGCTTCACAATTGCTTTAGTACAGCAGGTCATAAAGTCTTGCTATGAGGTCAGCCACTAAAAAAAGTCTGTGAAAAGCATCATATTCATCCAAAGTTTTTACTGATCCAGTTCATAACCCCACAAACAGCTAAATTGCTGCAGATGAAGGAGATACATGTTGTGACATGTGGGACAGGATGTGCTGAGAGAGAGTCATTGCCTGTAACACATATCTGCTTGATGTTTTTGTTCACTTTCTACTAATATTTCTACTGTGAAAACATCATGTTCTGCTAAACGCAAATGGTTTTCATAGTTGCATCAAAGGTAATTGAAAAATTCTCTCCAGTGAGGGGTTCTCTCCTGACAGTACATCCTGAAATGGATAAGTCCTCCATTAGAAGATATATCTTGAGTTCAAGTAATGGCCAAAAAGGAACAGGATATTTAGCAATAATAAAAACAAAATGAAAGACTACCCAAAAGGGAATGGAAGAAAAAGATCAGCCTCAGCTTTGCTGGAAAGAAAGATGTTTTCTTTAGGTACCCAGAAGAGTCTGCATGATCTTTGATGCAATCCATGAAGTGAGCAAAAACTGATGACTACAGAACAAAACCTTAGGAAAGGACTTGCACAACAAAGAGATGTAGGAAGGTGAAAAGCTTGGATTTGCATCGTTTTATTTTAATCACCTGAAAGGTCTGAATCTTCTTTATTCAAAGAGTTACTTGTTCCAATTTTTGCTTTCATAAAAGCAAATATTAGAGTTGCAAACCTGTTTTGATATTTTGAGGTACTCTTTACAAAGCAATAATTTTGCTTCAGAGATTGAGCCAATTTGTTGTTTCATTACAGTACTCAGAAAAACAGCACGAAACTTTGGGCAAAATCATTGTGATACTGAAGACCAGCAAAAAGGGTGAGTCATAGGGCTTCTCTGCAATATGAAGCATTGTTAATAAGGATGCAGAGTGAAAGTGGTCAGCAACAGAAATCTCTAAGTAAGGGTAAATAGAGAAAAAGGAGTGAAAATTAAAAGAAAATCAAAGGTGGAAGCATAGATCTTTTAGGTGTCAGTCATGGAGAGACTGCCCGGAGACATGGGCAGTCTGCTCTCCCCATCAGTAGTATAGAAGAAACCGTTCCTGATTGTTTCTACCTTTTATTCATTAGAGAAGGTACATTTTCACAGCAGTCTTTCTACTTTAGTGAAATTATATTTAAGGGCAAACCTCAGTTTTAGTGTAAAATTTCAGGTATTAGTCAGAAAGGATTCTCTGCATATCAGACTTCTAGGAGGTCAAATGCCTATTGTAGCCCCTGCAATTAGTAAAACTCCATCCACATTTGCTGTCTGAATTCCCAGAGTCTTGAACATTTAGATACAGAGGACATTTGCCTCCTCTATGGTAAGGCTCTCTCCAGTCTGCAAAATGTGTTGCTAATGTGTTGATTTTAGCTCAATCTGGAAATTTTCATTGAATCAAAGAATTATCTGATGCCAACCACAATATCTAACGTCCATTTGAAGCCTGATTAATTTTTTTATAGTAAGCCTGATGTGACTGTAATTACATTTGTATGAAATCATTAGCCGTATGTCTAGCAGTGAATGGCAACAAGTTAAAAGCTGACAAAAGGCTTGCAGAATGTTTAAACTTTCAAAGATTACTGACAAGGCTATAGTTTGATAATAATTTCTTGTTATCTTAGTTTGAGTTTACAGCTCCCATACCCTGTGTTCTCTCCTATAACCTGTGTCCCTGCTAAGCTGGACTGGCAAAAAAGGAATTGTGGGTGAGATGGGCAAGGGGAACTTGTCAGAGGAACTGATATTGTTTCAAAATAATACTGCTGCATAAACACACTGACACAACCAAGCGTGTGGTTCATGGTTGAGTGCAGGATTGCCAAAGGGAGAGTTCGTAGCCATCCATTGCCTCAAATACAATTCAAGCCCATATTCATTTATTTGGGGTTTTTTATTTGTTTTCAGGCAAAAAAAAAGGGAGAGTAAACTTAACAGCCAATTTAATTTCCCACTAGGGCAGTCAATACAGCTAAAGCTAATATTACAGATAGCTAGTGGAAAGAGAAAGGTATATATGTTCATGGATAAAACAAAAATAATCCAGGTTGAGGCAGCTGTGTTTTGTTTTTTTTTTTTTACCAGTTGGGTTTTGTTTGTTTGTTTGTTTGGCTTTTTGTTGTTTTGTTTTGGGTTTTTTTTCTTTAATCCTTTATGTGGTCTAATTTTACATTTCTTTTCAGCACTTTCTAGATTTGTTTCCCTGTTTTCTGTTCTCCCCTTTCAATCCAACTTAGAACAAATACAAAAACATGTTAAGACTGAAGCAAATTCAGGATAGTTTGAAGTTGGAAATAACTAAGTTCTGTTTTATGTTCTTTGTTGTCTTTATGATTAGTTATTTGAAATAAACTTTTTTTTTTACAACAGCACAACTTGTTAAAAGAACATTTTTCTATACCCATATTTTTCACCGTGACAGAGTGATAATTCAAAAATCATTACATTTGATCTGACTCCCTGTCTGTAAATAGCATGAATATATTTTAAATTGATTTCTCTTTCTTTATAGGAAGAAAAAGAAAGCTAGTTATTACATTGCAATGTTTAACACCAGGTATCTAAAACTATATGCATGCATATTCAGGATTCTGCTTTGCAGCTTGATATTATTGAACTTTTTATGCCAATATGTGATATAGATAAGTGTAGAACTCACCTTAGAAAACTAGCCTCTGTTTACCTAAGTGATCTTGCCACAGTTTACAGTATAAGATTTTTCATGAAAGATTAAGCAGAATCTCTGCCTCAAGATTGAAACCATCTTTCTGCCAGATAAATATAAATATGCAGCGGATGCACTTCCTGAGACAATAAAACAATTTTAAAATTGTTTATAAAACTTGAAAATTATTCTGAACTTGTTGCATAAACTGTGAGGGTAGAAGGATGGTTAATAAAATTTAACTACAACAAAGAAAGAAGTTACCAAAGACAGATATAGATGCTACCATGGCAAATACTAAGTGTCTTTTTTCAAAGAAACTTAATGATGAATACGCAGTCAGTTTGGATCCATGAGCTACTGTCTACTAAGGTGTTTAGAGTCACTTAAGGAGTATTCAGCATAAGTGAATGTCTTCTGAAATGTTGACCTGATTTGTGTATGTTGAAAATTTAGTCTTCAGTACCACAGATGTCTTTCAGGCTTCAAAATGGTCACTAGCTAAATATGTAACCCTATAATTTCGTAAGCTTGAAATGTCTGAAACTAGGACACATTTCTAATATATAATCTAAGGTTATAAAGCATGACACACTTTAGTTATAGATTATGTAGATTTTAGTAGGTGACAGACAAATTTGTTTACTATCAATGAGATAAATATCAATAGCAGATACAGAATTCCTGTTCTTGCATCGTTTTGAATCTTTACAATTGTCTTCATGAAAGTCAGGCTTCATGTGAGGTCTTGTATTAGATCCTTCTTCGCAAGGAAGGAAGGATTTGCTCAATTTGGCACAGCTCTGTCAGATAAAGTGAAGAATGAGAAATAGAGTGGAAAAGGGAAGCAACAACAGATGGTGTCTGTGGGAGAAGCTTGAAATAAAACCTTCTTTATAGCTTGACTATGAGAGCAGTGGGAACTGTGGGCAAAGGACAAATTTTATGCCAATGTTAACGAAACACTTTATATGATTCAAGGATGTTTGGGTAAATTCATGTGGTCTGTTATGCCTGAATCAGAAGACTAACCACAAGATCTACCCTGCCTCATATTCATACCATTAAAATCCTAGTACCAGGCCTGAAATTTGTAGACTGAAAAAAAAGAAAAAAATACATGGGGGCTGTTTAGTTATGAAGGAAAGAATTCAGAAGGATGAAAGAAGGTGGGGACAGAAAAAATAATAAAAGTTTGAACAAGAAACTGGTGTTCATGAATGCAGGATTTTTATTGGAGAAGATATGAGTATTTAATGACAGATTCAGGTGAAAGCTTTTAGGAAATTTTTACAATCTGTGAAACTTACAAAAGTCAGTGCAGTGAAAAATACAACAGAGTCAGAAAGGTATTAAGAAATATATATTAAATTGAACTTGATAACTAAAGAGAATTCTTTTAATAAGAATTCTTTCAGTGGTGGCAAGGCAAATTTCCTTTCTTGGTAATTTGAAAAGTGATTGCTAGAGATAGGAAGGAGCTTTCCTCTAAGTGACTCTGCAGTATCTTGATTTTTTCTTGAAATAAGAAAAGGGCAAAAACAACGGGAAAACCTGGTTTGCTGCGCTGGCCCTATAATGTGAATTCCCAATATTACTACCTGTACCAAACTGAGTTTTGTCTCTACTTTGAGATTAGAAAGTACTACCCTTATTCCACATTAAAACCTATTAGTCATACTTCACAAAATATTCTCTGGATTAAATTAAAATGCAAACTAGAACGAATATTTTTTGCCTGCACAGACAATTTCTCACTGTTCAAAGATCAAACATGGAAAAAGAGATATTGTTTCATCAGAAGGTATAATTTGCTACTGAAATCCTGTTGAAACTCTTTATTTCTTACAGCAGTCAATTTAAACATTTTTTGCTTGCAGTGTCTTTCCTCATAACAGCATGATACAAAAGCATAACAGCCCAATTCTCTGTTTGCTGTGAAACAAAGTCAATATATCTGTATTGCCCAATGCACACCTTTTCCTCTTTTCCCTTTTTTTCCTTGTTCATTTTTCTTCTTCTTATTGCAGGAGATGCAAGAATCCGGTATTAAGGTAGTCATATATCAAATGCCCCAATTTCTGCAGCATGTTTGCACAGTATTTATGATCTTTTCAGAGTTTAATCCAAAGTGTTCATTCTCAAGGAAGGGTGCTTTGAACCACAAAAGAAAGGTCTAGATACTTGGACTAGCCAGGCTTCTTTGATTACCCTCTTGAAATGGACAGTCTACACCAGCTGAAAAGTAAATGTGATCCATAACAACTGCTCTGAGAAAAAACAAAGCCAAACATTCATTTCAGCAAGTTTAGGCACTTAGTTATGTAAGTATATGGTGATTTTCAGCAGTGGGAAAGATCAGTAAAGCCTTAATTTTGTTATAAATTGTAAGATTCAATGTGATTTTAGGTTGTCTTCTATAACCAATACATTCTTACTGAAATAACGCAGATGAACCTGTGCTTTTGTTGGTGTCCTTTGAGAGAACTATAATCACCTCTGTTCTCTGACACATGATTAATACATTTTGAAAGAAACAAATTTATTAACACAGAATTTGGTGGTTAGACAATATGGATGGTTGGACTTCCAAATTCCTAGATATCAGTTACTCAGACAAATTACTATGAGTTAATTGGAACAATTTTGAAAGACCTGATGTTATTCTTGAAACCTGTAGAAATAAAAAAATTAACATATGGCTCAGACCATATATCTCATTAAAGCTTTGCTGAGATGTATCTTTACTACTTTGCTACAAATTTTCCAATATTATTCATTAAAAAACAAATAAACAAACAAACAAACAAGATAGGGCACCTGATATAATAAGGTACCACTGTACAGCACCTATAAAATTCAGTCTTAATTTTATAGATACTATAAAATTATCTGTATGGTAATTTATAAAATAATAAATAATTTATAATTCTGATACAAATTTACAAATAATATACAATTAGCTGCATGATAAATGAAAGTATAGTTAAATCCAAATTAACCCAAATGACAATCTTATTTATTTATTTTTTAAACAAAACAAACCCCTAGCAAAACAAATCCCACAGGAAAGATAACTTCTTGAAAAAAAAATAAAAAGGCATGCAATTAGCAAAAGCACTTTAAGGGCACATAAAACGGGGACAAATATGCAGTTCTTGCTGGCTTTGATTTCGGTTGTTTCGTACCTTTGAAATTCCCAGATATAATAAATGAATAGCAAACAGTCGTATTGAAATTTGAAAGATTGAGCAATTGCTAGTGCAGTCAGATTGCATTTGTGTGAGAGGTATTCTTGAGAACTGCTGAACTTCTACTGTACTACCACTGTGCTATTTGTTTTCATTAATGTTCTTGTAAACTATCTGACATCTACTATATAGATATGGAATATTTCTTTGAAATAATTTTTGCAGAGACAAGAGATGAAAACTTCACAAAATGTCAATGACATTGTTTTCAAAGGGTAAATAACACAAATAAATTATCATTATGTTCTTCATCATCATATATTTATAAAGAAAAATTTATTAAATAAAAGACAAGAAAAAACATAAGAAGTTTCTTTTGTTGAAGAAGTTTGCCTATTAGTATGAAAATTAAAAATTAGAACAATAATTTGCTAACAAGATTCAATTCT
This sequence comes from Psittacus erithacus, assembly GCA_009867235.2. Taxonomy (NCBI): domain Eukaryota; kingdom Metazoa; phylum Chordata; class Aves; order Psittaciformes; family Psittacidae; genus Psittacus; species Psittacus erithacus. The sequence goes on along the minus strand of WYDI02037613.1, from coordinate 17,400 downwards.
TTATGCCTGGTCCTTCAATTTATGGAACAATTGATTAAATATAAATATAGATTATACAAACCTGAATTTATGTACCCAGGACAACTATTACAAAAAAAAAAAATGAAGTGCTTCAACTTTCCTTTTCCAATATTAGATGCATTTGTAGAAATAGCAACATTTTAATAATGTAGTCATTAGCTGAGTTACTTCACTAATGTTTTCCATTACTGCCATCCCATTTCCAAAATATTATGGAGAACAGACAAATATCTGAAAAATTACTGCACAAGCAATCAACAGGGTTCTCCACTTCAGAAGTGCAGCTGAGTAATCCAACAAACTAAAAATGTTAAAAAGAAGCCAAGCAAACATGATTTCATTCATCATGCATGAAGGAATATTTCAATTAGTTTAGTGTGGATTTTTGTTTGCCAGTTGTATAAAATGGTGTATGTTTCCCAAGAACATTTGTTTTCCTAGTGAGAAGCCTTACTTCCCAAATGTTAGGCTGTAGAATCAGAGTGATTTGGAAATTGTCAGACAGAGCAGAGACTACAAATTCATCAAAACAATGTGTTTGCAGGAGACAGTTCAATTTTGACAAAGTTGTGACAGAAAGGGGGCACATTCCAAATAGTGATCTGCAGTGCTAGCTCACCCACTTACCTTTTGTAAAAGCTATTGGTGGACTTCCAGGCTCCCAACTCTTCATCAGTCCACCTGTCAGGCTGTTGAGGAGCTCTGAGTCCTGGCTCCCAGGTCACTTTGCTTAGCTAAGGCTTCCAGGCTTTTGGCTTGCTTTCACCTTGCCTGGTGGAGAGTTAAGAAGCCCCTCTAAATGTGCATTTCCAGCTCCAAGTGCCCAGCTGCTTAGTAGTCTAAGCTTTTATGGACTATGATCTGGATCTGTTTCCAGGTGTGGAACCAGATACTTTGTAATTTTTAGGACAGATAGCATCACACCCCATGTTTTTTTACAGCTTTGACTTCCAGTTCAAACAGAAAAATTCAATCAGTATTAACAGAAAACTATTTTTCTATCTTCAGCTCTTTTCAAATAATGAAGAAAAATATTCTTTTTAAGCCTATGACTTCCAAAACACAGTCACTTTCCAGAAACATCTGCAAATAAAAATTTACAACACCACAAACCTTCTCTCAAGACCTCTTGTTGGGATTTTATCACTTTTCCCAGTTTTTCAAAGGTTAAAGGGATATTATTCCTCCCCAGGTGCTGCACTTTACATTTCCTTTGGTTAAATTTCATTTCCATCAGCCCATTTCTCCAGCCTTCTGAGATAGTTCTAGATGACAGCAGAACCCTCTGGTGTATAAGCCACTCCTCCCAGCCTTGCATCATCAGCAAATCTGCTGAGCATACACTGTGTCTCACTATCCAAATCATTAATGAACATGTCAAACACCACTGGACCTCATACTGAACCCTGGGTACACCACTAGTTACTGGCCTCCAACTTGACACAATGCCACTGGTCACCACCTATTCCCAGCCATTCAGCCAGTTTTCAATCCACCTTGGATGCTGTTTATCCAGCGCATATTTTATCAACTTATTTAAGAGGGTCTTATAGGAGACACCTTGAAGAACTTGGGGAAACACTGTCCCCAGTTCAGAGCTCCACTTCGCTATGAATAGGCGCTGGGGTCACTTATTTGCCATCCCTCAAACCAACATTTTCTCACAGCTGTGCCTTTGTTAAAAATGCATCAGTGGATGTGCTAGACATCACAGAACTTCAAAGGCTTGAAAATGCTTGCTTTCATAGCTATATAACTCAGTACAAATATTCCCAGAAATGTCTGTGTCTTTTCCATTATCTAAATAATAACTTATGACTTTGTCACAACTTTTAGTGACTTGAAAATATCAAGATTCTATTTAAGGTTTTAAAGAAACCAGCTTCTCTAATCAGCAGCATATTCTTACTCCTTAAATTGGTTTTGCAGTACCAATCTTTGTATCAATAAAAAAGAAAAGAAAAAAAAATATAAATGAAACTGTCATGTTTAATATTTGCTTTAGGATCTTGAGGCTTGGGTTTTTTTAAACTTAAAAAAAATCTTTAAACTTTTTGACTTAATTTAAATTAATTAATTTTTAACTTAATTTAAAACCCTAATTCTTTGGTTTCTTCAGAGGAGTATCAATTAGGTGGTGATGACACAAAACCTTTGTTACCTAAAATCTGTTTCAAGCCTTTTTTCAATTAAAGAACCCACACTCTGTGAAAGCTACATCTGTGTGTTTAAGTAAAAATAATTTGTGCCTCAAAGCTGTACAACAAAAGATGAAAAAAGAAAAGCCTCTGATAATTTCCAAATGCAATTACTGAAAAAAAAAAGTCAAAGGGAAAGAGCAGGCTCATTTTCTCAAGTTATGTATCCATGCAGGCTTTTCTCCTTGTACCTCATTCTACTACCATACCATATTATCATCTAGTTTTTCAGGCAGCACTTCTAATCTCTTATTCTGTTCTTCAGCCTATGGTGTTCTTTTGCCTTTAAAAAAATCTTGATCAGGATTTTCCAATAATCTCTTTCTCAGTTTACTGCCTTTAGCCCCCTTTACACCCAAATAAGGAATTACAATGTAATCTCATCTATACCTTCCAAAATATTGACCCATTTGACGCAGCAGATTCATATCTGTTATAAAGCTTTCAAAATTGTCTTTATTTTTTCCTGGGTTTGTATGATTTTTTCTCAATATTCTTTTTTTTTATTTTTCTGAGTGCACTATAGTTTAACATTTTGGGAATGTCTCCTAGTTGTGTTGCCACTTTTCACTTAACACTAGCCCATTAAACATTCATTCCACTGAATAAACAATATTGAAATGCAAGCAGAGTAACAATAAAACTAAAAATTCCAGCTGTCTTCTGCTTATCTTGCATTGTAATAGCATCATTTGTAAAACAGTGGGACAGACCTTTTGCTTGGACTACCTCTAGCGCCTGCTGCTTTCCCTGAAAATAAGTGATGCTGAAATCTTCATGGTTCATGTTCTGTTTCACTTTTTCTCCACTTCTTTATCTATTTCCACCCCTCATTTCTATCAATGAGTGGTGTTTAAGAAGAATGCTTTGATTTGAGGACTCTTCAGTGAAATAAGATGTTAACGAATGTATACCTAAGAAAAAAGACTGTGAGGGAGAAAGATCTTCGTCTTTCTTTTCTGATAAACTGTTAAAACCAAGTGACCCTGAGCCTGCTATTTTATTGAAGAAGATTATTGAATCTCAAAGAGCCAGTGCCCTATAGAAATTATCCGTGGTTAGTATCACAGATTTTTAAAACCCACCGGGTTATCTGAGAAAGCATGTTAGTCTTGCATTGTCTTTTCTTGCTTTTTGAGCAATCCAGCCTGCAACAGAATGAAAGAATGAAATAGATGATTAGGAAAAACAATCGTTCTACATTTTTCTCATCTATTATATAGAGTCCTTTTACCCCTTTACTCTTTTCCCTCTCTCAATGCACTTGCAAAAAGGAATGGAGTTGGGACTTGGTGCTAATCCATTACTGCTCTGGTTATAATGAGACAGGGGCTGAAGTCTACAAAAGTGCTACGAAAATATGGATGCCATGGTGACAAGCTTTTTATTTTCAAAAGAGAAAGAAGCATGCTGGGGGCAAGAAAGGATTTGGAAGACAAAACAAATTAGAAGGTACACAAAATTCATTTCAGATGATCCTATACAGCTGCCCTGCAGCAAAAAATACAGAATAGTCACAGATGCCTTGAAAGGAGGGGAAGATGCAGCTAAGCCGTGCAAAAAAAGTAAAAACCTGTTGTAGTTTAAACCCAGCCGCCAACTGAATACTGAAACCAGGACAAAACCATAAACCTCTGCCAGTCCAGAGCGCTCACTTGCTCCATCTTGGATATGATGTAAATTTCAACTGGCCTCAGTTATCAACAGCCAGGAGAATAGAAGTTTCAAGAAACTAACACTAATCAGCTATTGCAGCCTTCCTGAGAAAAGAGAGTAAACCACGCATTGATTACAAGATGTAACTTCTGCTCTAGTATTATGTAGTTGAATTTTTTTGTTTGACATCCACTGTTTTGCTATTCCATATATCAAGAGCACTTCTTTAGTGCACATGATTTTATTTCTGCTCTGTGTGGGTTTTTTTCTTGCTTCTTGGTTTAACTCCTTGCTGAATCAGAAGCCAGACTTCTGTTAAAAAAAACCATAAAATCCATCTTCATGATTATATTGTTAAGCATCTTGACAAATGTATCAAGTCTTTTCAGAACACCTTAGTATTATTCTTTTTCTTAGTAATCGAAGATTTAATACAGAAAGAAAATATCATAAGCATGATCTGGAAAACAATGAATCACTTTTAAATTAAAAAAAATATTAGGAAGCAAATTCACTGCTGTTTTTTCTTGCATTGCTTCTTCAGAAAATATATCAAAAAAAAAGACTGACATGATATTTGCAATTGCTCACTTTAGAGCATATACTAACTTAGGTCTTTCTCTCTGCTGTCTTTTCAGAGGCGGCTTCTTGTTCTGGTTTCAGTTGTAGCAGTTTTGTTGTTTCTTTTTCTCTTCTCCTTCCTAGTAGCTGGTGCAGTGCTGTGTTTCAAATTTAGTCTGGGAACAATGCTGATAACGCACAGATGTTTTAGTTGTTGCTCAGTAGCGCTTACCCTGATCAAGGACTTTTCAGTCTCTCGCTCTGCCAGTGAAGAGGGGCACAAGAAGCCAGGAAGAAGCAGAGACAGGGCACCTAACCCAAGCTAGTCAAAGGGGTGTTCCATACCACAGCACGTTACGCCCAGTATATAAACTGGGGGGAGTTACCTGGAAGGCCCAGATCACTGCGGGGGTCGGGCTGGGTTTCAATCAGCAGGTGGTGAGCAATTGTATTGGGCATCATTTTTACTTAGTTTTGGGTTTTGTTTTTTTTTTCCTTTCCCCTTTTACTTTTATATGTTCTCCCCTTTTTATTTCCCTTATCATTATTATTATTAGTGGGAGTAGTAGTTTTATGTTATAGTTTAGCTATTGGACTGTTATCTCAACCCATGGGGTTTACATCTTTCTGTTTTTCTCCCTGTCCTGCCTGGAGCAGGGAGAAAAATGGGAAGGAGTGTGCAAAGAGCCGCATGGTGCTGAGTTACCAGCTGGGCTTAAACCATGGCACTTGTGAGACCTCCATACTCGGGCTAAAACATGTAAAATTTGTCAGTGGGATTCCGCAGTGCTTAAATAAAAATGTGCTGGCTTGGTTGTTAGAAAACGTGTGAACAAATAAGCTATCTGGGAATATTCAGATTTAGAAGGATAAATCCCTGAAGACAAAATATAGTTCAGGTTGCTTGGCTGGTATCAGTATAATTCATTAGTGGCCATTTGTGATGGAACCAGCAAGCCGTTGTAATTAGATTGGAAATCTAAACACAGGCATCCAAGTCCATTTGAGATATGTGAGGATATCCTGGCTGGCTTCTAGCTGCTTCTCTGAAAGGAGATGGTCATGTATCCAATAATATTTATGTGCTGCACTATATTTGCCAGTACTGTGTAAGTATTTTGGATACTGTATGCCATCTCAGCCACCATGAGATGGTGACAGTTAGACAGGTGGACTTAGCTTAAGGGACATAATTAAGTGCAGGAATGAGACAACTACATTTGTGTGTCCATCTGCAGATATCTGCATGAGATATTGTAGCTAGTGGAGATTATTAGTCTGATATGGAAACCTAGAATTTGATTCAATTGCCCACACAGAGATGTTTAATGGAATTTAGTTGGCCTGAGGTATTTTCTCTGACACCCATCTACCATTCCAGAAAGTAACCAGCCTCCCATTGCCTGACCTCTGCAGATATCTTGCATATCTTAGGGTGCTTCAAATATTGTTAGATGCTTATATTTAACCAAAGTAACTAACGTGTCACTAACTCACTCTCTTTCCACTGACTATAATAGAAACTCAGATATCTAACTCATATGAAGACTTTTTCTTGAAGACACCTGAATGCAGTACCTTAATCTCAAATAAAACCCATTTGTGGTTTATTTGGGTGCACAGTTGTAAGCCTTTGCTAGTATTAGTTTTGTCTGTCTTAGTTTGTACAGCACAGGGATAATGATGCTTTCCTCTATTGCTTTGGATGATGTTTGCAGTAGTCAATAATTCATAAATCTCCCACTTCCCAAAATTTGTCAGAAGATGCTCTCCATATGCAATTCATGTTTTATCTCCTGAAAAGTTTTTTATTGCTGCATATTATGATTCATGTAACTCTCTCTATAAACTCAGTATTTTCCTCAGTTCTAAGCAAAGCTCTAAATATGCTTAAGGACACGGTTTAGTGCTAGGTTAGCAGTTGGACACAGTGGTCTTAAAGGGTTTTTTCCAACCCAAAGGATTTTATGATTCTCTAATTCTATGTTTGATTGAAATGATGGATTTAAAGCTAGTCATCATTTTTCTTGCAAACAAATTTTTAGTTTGTCAGTAAAGAAAGGTTTTTACTACGCAGTTTCTAGTTGTTCAGTACAGGGAAAGCAAATCATGAAGTGAAAACATTACTTCAATGAAATGATGCAATTTGCACTAAAAGGGTAATTTTCACTTTTTTGGAAACAGCTTTAAAAAAAGTTAGCAATTAAATGAAAGACAATCTTAGTCAAATAAATTCCTATCAAACTGAAATACTGCATTAATGTGACATCCATAGAAATCTAGTATAGGAAACAAATTTAAAAAAAAAGCAGACTAGAAAAACATGGTAACTGAGCTCCATTTAGATCACTTTTGTCTACCACTTTCATTTGGAAAGGTACTTTAGCTGTCTTACGTAAACTAGGCATATGAAAAAATTAACTGATTAACCTTGACCTTCTTCATTTAAAAAGGGGAGGGATCCCACTTTTCTTCAAGTTGAGTGCAATGTGGATGTTTATTCCTGAGGTAGTCATCTAGCCTACTGGTACAGAAGTTGGAGAGTTGTGAGCATTTTAAATAGTCATACATACAACAGTATTTATTTTACTTATATTAAATGTGGTTTGTAGGAATTTAGTTGAGTTCTAGGAATCCCTATTACTTTCTATTGATATGAAAAAGATTGATTTTACTCAGATGTACACCTCTACACTCTAGTAATCTAAATTTGACGTACAATAATGGACTTATGGTCCTCCTAAGTGAAGTTCTTAAACTCTTATAAAATACATGAAAAGATGGGTCTTCTGAAGATTTCCAAAGAAAACTCGTATCTTTTTGTTCTGTTGGGCGTCTATTGGACTAACAGTGTGATGGATCCTGGAGGCACTTCTTTTTATAAATCTACCCAACCAATTTTCCTCAGACACATTATGTGACACCCTTGAGGTGTTGTAAACAGCCATTTACATACAAAGTTAAAAAAAAAAAAATAGACAAAAAAGGTCTAGGGGCATTTTTTTTTTTTTTAAAGGAAGAATATTGATCTAAGCATTGGACATCTGCAATAAGAGGGCAAGAGGTACTGGCAAGTAGTCACAGGCCAGTACTTCATGGTGCTTGATGAAAGAAACAATTTCTCCATTTCAGAAAAACTCAGTTGACACAGAGTCCATGAATGATACTGCATAAGGATATTTAAATAGGAATATTTTCCATATAAGACTTTCATGTCAATTGCTCTTCATAGGCATCACAAATAAGGTGACTTCTGCTTCAGAAGCAGAAGAGGTAGAACTGGGAAGTTATTGTTAGTAAGTTAAAAGTATTGATGAGAGGTATTGCAGGGCCACATAATAGGAAAACCAACCGGTTTTCTCCATAATAATAATAATAATAATAAGATGATAATAAGATAATGATAAGAAGAAGAAATGTAAAAGAGCTAGATCACAGAAGATAGTCAAATAGAGAAAAGAAAAGCTGTGGGTTTAAAAACTTGCAACAAGGAAAATGTGATACTTCTTTTCAATAGTTAGAACAAATGCCTGAATCTTTGCTACTGGTTGTTCTGGAAGCTTGTGTCCTGCTGTACTCCAAACCACATAACTGAGATGCTCTCTGTTGTCTCATAGACCTATGTTTTTTTTCCTATGAGATTATTTTAAAGGTTAGAATCAGCAGCAACCATATATCTCCGACTTAAGACAATATTCAATCATGAATAAAATAAAAAATGTAATGTTCTTTAGGAAAGTTACTGTCAGAGACAAAGAAGAACATTTTTGGTTCTATGGAAAATAAAAATAGTGCTGTATCATTTTTACTACCTCCATGGGGGTTTTCTTTAGACTGCTGCTTCCCTTGTTCTCTTATTACAGAAATGACCTCACTTGGAGTATTGTGTGCAGTTCTAGTGTCCTCAACACAGAAAGGACATGGACCTGTTGGAACAAGTCCAGAGGCGGACCACGAGGATGATCAGGGGACTGGAGCACCTCCCGTGTGAAGATAGGCTGAGAAAGTTGGGGCTGTTGAGCCTGGAGAAGAGAAGGCTGCATGGAGACCTCATAGCAGCCTTCCAGTATCTGAAGGCTGGGGAGAGACTGTTTATTAGGGACTGTAGTGATAGGACAAGGGGTAATGGGCTCAAACTTAAACAGGGGAAGTTCAGGTTAGACAAAAGGAAGAAGTTCTTTACTGTAAGGGTGGTGAGGCACTGGAATGGGTTGCCCAAGGAAGTTGTGAACGCTCCATCTCTGGCGGTGTTCAAGGCCAGGATGGACAGAGCCTTGGGTGGCATGGTTAATGGGAGATGTCCCTGCCCATGTCAGGGGGGTTGGAACTAGATGATCTTAAGATCCTTTCCAACCCTAACTATTCTATGATTCTATGATTCTAAATACCAAGCAAACAAATAAGGAGTGATAGCAGGTCAAAGGGGACAAGTAACAGGAGATGAGGAGAAGAATGCAGGTGATAGCTCCTTACCAATTTCTACTTCTCAGTAAATTGTTAAAATAATGCAAAATTTAATCCAATTTACCTACTTTTACTGAAGGTTTACTAGGAATTATTGACATAGCAATTTTCCTTCTATTACAGTTAACACTAATAATAATACTTTGTTCATTTACTTGTTGTCTGTAAGATTCAGAAATGTTTTGTGGATTTGTGGTTGATGGGATATATCTGTGAAATATTTGATCCACTTGATATTTGTGTCTGTGATTTGTATCTGTGAATGTTATGTTTTCTAAAGCACAGTTTAGAAAAAAATATGTACAGATGTAGCGTTTTTGTTCTTCTGAGGTTCAAATTTATAAATTGTTGTAGGTATGAAAACATCTAAAAGTTTTCAAAGGTTCATGGAAGAATTGTGCACCAAAGAGAAAGCTTAACTTTAAATATATATGATGCATTCAGAGAATAGGTAATCAGAGAAGCTGTTTATAGGAAAAAAAAAAAAAAAGAGAGGATTTAGTGCTTTTTAGAGTATGATTAATCTAATTTATTTTTGGAATTTGTAATGAGGTAAATTAAATCTTCTGATTCATTTCTATTTGCAACAAAGGGAACAACAGGTGACCAGCTAGGTTCTACAAGGCAGCTCTTTAAATTTTGCACCAGATGAATTTTAGCCTCAATTTCTAGTTTCTCTAGTTTCTGTCAGGAACCGAACATTTGTTGACCTGAATATCTTTGAAAAATGTCATTCTGCTGTTTTTCTATGATTTGCCAATTCTTACGATTTTACATCAGCTGTGTAACCTGGTTTACTACTTTTAAGGTTTCATTTTCAGCATCTAATCTACTAGAATTCAAGCCACAGTCTTCCTAGCTTGAAACGAATCATATTTACTCCGGACCTTTGGGCAGCACTCATGCCTATGTGGTAGAAACACATCTATAATACTCATAGATCATTTATTCCAGAAATTTTCTGCTGTCCTTGTGTTCAGAATGTTTTGGGCTACCACATGACGCAGTAAGGATGATCAGGGAGAGTAGAGTTTCCCATCCTTATTTTATTTTGCACATTCATCAAGCATAAATCTCCCAAATTTACCTTTAGCTATTCTTATACCTCCTATAAGATGCATCATTATATTTTCTTTTCAGTTTCATACTGAACATCATATAAAACCCTCTCTGAGTATCCAGGTATCTGCCTATGTGCACTATGAGTCATTGTCCTTTACAACAAAGCAGGTGACTGCATCTTCAGGGACTACAAGATAGAACTTAGTAATCATAATGTCTGAGCTGTATTCATGTTGCTGAATCAACAGCTGGCATTATCGAGTAGTGAGTGCTGTGGGAGTTAAAATATAAATGAAAGATTAAATAATGAAGGATAGCAGAGTAAAATGCAAATTGAGGGGAAGTAATTTTGCAGGACAGAAAATGGCTGCATGTTCTAAAACTGTAATAACAACTTTAAAGCCATATGCTGTGCTGGATCTTTACCTCTCACCTCTTCGTTACGGCTGAAATTTGAGATACTCAAACATTAAGATTCCCCTTAAAAAAAAAAAAAAAAAGTCAACATATTTCCTTAGATTATAATTGCCATTATAATTAACATAACAAGGCTCACAAAGGTCTGAGTTAGTGGGATCCTTCTAGAGTACAGGACATACATATTTTTTGATCCTTGCTTATGGTTCCTGTATCTCCTGTACATTGATATGACTTTGTAATGCTCTTTCTATTCTCTATAACAAAAAAAATACACAGAGAGTAAGATCTCTGCAGTTACTTTAATGCTACTGGACGTTCATAAAGTTATGAACAAATAAACCCAGGTCACTGAAAACCATCCATGACAGAACAAAAAAAAAAAAAAATTAAAAAAAAAGAAGGGAAAAAAAAGAGGGAAAGAAAATAATCTGGCTCCTCTAAGAAGTCAGGAGTAAAAGGAAAGAGAAGGAAGAGAAGAAAAACAGTGTCAGTCACAGAGAACCATAAAGTAATCGCATCACGATGTTTTGGTATTGCTTTGCAGTGTTTTCACTGTGATGTGGCATCAATACAGCAGTATGTTGGGTCATGTCAGGGTGATCTATTACAATTATTTTCTAGTTTTCTGTTGCTTTATTCATTGACTTCATCATCTCTCTAGCTCTTCACTGTTGAATACTATTCAGTTAGGTATTCAAAGCACTGGATGCCATCTAGTATGCTTTAAAATTTGGCACTTCTGTGCTCAGTTATTTTTCAGACTGCTCCTAAAGAAGTAACTCTGGAATGAATTACATTGAAGCTTTGGAAAAGAAAAAAAAGATTAGTTCATGTCATATTATATAAATCCATGGACATATGAAAAAATAAGCATGAACTGGCAGAGCAGAGATATAGTGCTTGTATGGAGTTTCTAGAATCTTTTGTGTTACAGGGTAGCTCTAGATTAATTAGATATATTCATAAGAAAATTAATTGGGGGCATTAAGCATAATACATTCTTTTTAAATCTCTTATACTTGATTTAAGTAAAATTCATGATCCTCGCTTTAAAAATATTCTTGTGAAGACCATGAAACAAAGCCCTGGTGATCAGATTGATCCATGAGAGTCATTTATTTCTCATGGGCTTTTAGAAATCAAGAAGCATTTCAGCAACAAAATAAAGTGAAACAGGTCTACGTGGTGACAGACAATGGAGCTGCATGCTCAATACATAAAGAATAACTCAGGCAGAATATTTCCTGCCAATGACCTACCCATTCTCTCATTTGCAATGATAATCTTTCTGGGAAACCGAAATTGAGTAACATCCAAACTAACAGATGTCTCTCAAGATGTGGCTTTTTCTGTACTTAACAGATCTATAGTTTAGAACACAGCAATCCTTCTGGATCATAGAGAAATACAATGCCTAATCCTGTTTTATTTCATGGACACAACAAATGGTACAACAAGTAAATATTTTTTCTATCACAAATCAGTAATTCTCTTCAAAATTACATACGACTGCTACTCCAGCTTCAAACTGAGAGAAAGATTTAGTTTCTCTTTTCGTGTAAATTAGCTGCTTAAAACAACTAATTGCTTACATTTTTCCCTTCCTAGTGGAATACATAATGTAGCCATTGCTGACATAAAATAGATCTAACAAATGATATCAAGACCAATATTTTTACTTTTATAATTATAAAGCTTTCTAAATTGAGCTTCTGAGAAAATATCCTGACTTCTGATAGCACTGGGTAGTAAGCTTAAAATAATTTTTTATGGAAGTTATTAAGTATTATGGGCAACATGACTTAGAAAAAGGATAGACATGTAAGTGTTGATAGAAAGCCATTGTTAGAGGGGTTTATAACAGGTTTATAATTTTTGTTGTAATAGAAATATAGGTTCCTCTAATGAGAAGATAGTGTGGTTTTAAGGCACAGATGAATTCCAGGTGAAGAAAAAGTGTATCAAGACAGCTTAAAAGTATATATACAGGATGCAGAAACAGCCTCGTGAGTTAGATAGTCTGTCACACTGCTCGAATACTGAATTCTGTGTATGCAGTGAATAAAAGAAGAGAAAAATTAAATCTCTGACAGCCATTCATATGTATTCCACCATGGAAATTTTACATCTAATTTATTTTTAAAACCAATGAAAATGACAAATTATAATAAATGCAATTTTTCAGCAGACAGTCCTTAGCAGGAAAAAGTACAATGCAAATTATAATGAAAAATTCAATCAGCTATGCTTATGCTTCAGTGCAGGTACCCAAATCCTTTTAACAGTAGTGAAGGTGTTGCACACTTGTAACTGGGAGAATTCAAACTTTATAATTTGTTGATTTTTTTTTTTAAATGGTCTTCAACATTTCTGTAAATTTTAATGGGGATGCTTAATTATAGAAGCAATTTTCTCTTCAGTAGTAAATACTCCAGTGAAGCAATCCTCTTACATTATGTTGCATTATTAGGATAGAAATGCAGGAAGTCCAGGCCTGTAATCTGCCCAAGTTGGTTTTAAATATGCCCAAAACTGCCAAGATATACTTAATGAACTAACTTGCTGTGGCTGTTTTAATTTTTCTTTTTCTTGTAAACTGTTTTTTTTTTACTTATCTGAGAAATGGGACTTTGCTTTGGTTTATATACCACAAGCTTGGACAAATCATTTTCAGATGTCCTTTACAATGATTCTGAATTCATTCAACTATTATACATGATCAAAAATATACATTTAAAAATAATCGTCCATATTTTATGTCAGACCAGCTGTGACTTTGCTTTATGTGGTAATCAATAGCAGTTCTATGCAAGAGAGAGCATATTCTGAATGCAGAAATAGTAAATCTGTAAAATACCTTGTCAAGCTTTATTAATCACCTGCTGTACAAAGTGTATAGCTCATGTGCACTGATATCTCTTAGTGCTTTGAAACTTATTTCATGTTTCCTCAAAACAAAGAAAAGAGATAGATGTAGCATCTATTGATATAGTGCATGAAAATTACTTGAGGAAGTCACAGACAGTAAGACACCAGACACAGATGAGTATCAGTGAAACTGGATATATTTGCTCACCTGACTGAACTGGTCAATTGTGTTGGGTTTGGCATCAATATAGCATTTCAGGAACCCAAGAGAATTTTCACTAATTTTCCTGTGAACTTTGTCAGTATTCAACCTCTATGTGTGTCAGGTATACCTAATTGTATTCCTATGTGGCTACTTTAATTCTGCTCCAAACCCACCACTTTGATAGCCAGAAATCACTGGGATATAAGAAGGAGAAAAGGGCATGCTTATTTATTTTGGAAGAATTCCTGTACCACAAACTTTGAAAGATACAACTAACTCATTATGCCAATTATCAGCCCCTGCTGTGTTCTTTATGAAAGTAGAGTATTCAAGGTAAAGTTGTCCTTAACTGGACTTTGCAAGTGGCAAGGTCACGGTTAAGAGTGAATGGTAATCATGAAAACCATTGCCACTGAGTGTGAAAACTCAATTTACATTTTGATCACTCTACATTTTTCTAATTTCAATGTAAAAGTTCATCATATAAAAATATTAGCCTTAATATTTACTTTTTGTGAGGCACCTGGCTGCAAGAAAGACAGACAACAAAGAGCAAAGACTTAGGGGAATACTTTGCTACAGGAATTCTGTTGGCATCTGATTTTTTCCTCAGATTTAAAGTGAAAACACTTGTATAAAAAATTGCATGATAATGTAACACAACTCCCAGAGAGGAATTAGCTTGATTTCTGGAAGAAATTAATTTTATGTCTTCTGTTTGTGTGTGTCAGTTGTTAGGAAATTAGAATGTCTGGTCGATCCCTTCTTGGCATTCTCTTGCCAGGATTAGGGAAAGTAACCCAGATGTCCAAGCCAAAGGGTGAAATAGCAAAGAAATTACAGATTTGTTGTTCTGATGCAAACTCCACTGATCTTGTGCAGGGTACTCAATAGAAACACCCTGCAATCGCAACCACACAATTTACTTTATTTCTTCTCCCAGATTCACCCTGCTTACCACCTTCAGTCCCTCCCAAATAATGCTTAACCTCTATTTATCCTTTCTCAATTTGCCACAAGTTTGTTGACTTTATACCTTGATTGGCTATTTATCATATAGTTGCCCAGGTAAGCTTTATGCTGATAAAAACCAGTACACCTATTTTTCTGGATGGATGTGCTGCTTGTGCAAGCCCTGAATGTGTTCAGGACAAGAAGTAATAAGCACCTGGTCTTCAGGCACCCCACTGCTATTGCAAGTTACCTTTTAAAAAACTGAGTGCAGCTGCACCCTGAACACATGGCAGATTATGTGGTCTGTGGGAGGGGGTAGCAATGAGGTACTGTCCTGGGCTCAGCAGCAGCAGTCATTTTTCTCCTTCTAGTAGCTGGTGCAGTGCTGTGTTTTTGACTTTCAGCCTGGAAACAGCACTGATAACACCAATGTTTTTAGTTGCTGCCCAGTAATGTTTACTCTGACCAAGGACTTTCTGAGTTTCATGCTCTGCCAGGGAGGAGGGGAAGCAGGGGGGAAGCAGGGAGGAAGCAGAGAAAGAACACATCACCCAAACTAACCAAAGAGGTATTCCATACCACAGCACGTCATGCCCACTATATAAACTGGATGCAGTCACCTGAAAGGCTTAGATCACTGCTCGGGTCGGGCTGGGTATGGTTTGGCAGGTGGTGAGTGGTTGTATTCTCTTCCCTTGTTATTTCTTTTATCACTATTGTTATTGATGGTAGCAGCAGTGGTTTG
Organism: Psittacus erithacus; assembly: GCA_009867235.2. Taxonomy (NCBI): domain Eukaryota; kingdom Metazoa; phylum Chordata; class Aves; order Psittaciformes; family Psittacidae; genus Psittacus; species Psittacus erithacus. The sequence continues at coordinate 2,246 of WYDI02037613.1, read as the reverse complement.
TGTTATACCTTAGTTACTGGACTGTTCTTATCTCAACCCGTGGGAGTTACATTCTTTAGATTCTCCTCCCCGTCCCTTCAGGAGCGGGGGCGAGGAAGAGGGTGGGGAGTGAGAGAAAGACTGCATGGCTGACTAGGCTTAAATAACGACACCCAAAGAATTGGGGCTTATATTCAGTGTGTATACTGATGTTTAATGTTATAATGTTTATACTAGGACTTCATATTCTGAGAATTCCTAAAACATGGTTAAACATAAAGGTATGCTTGAATTTGAAAGATAGTGGCTGTCAAAAGGAATGATTAAAAGAAGGCAATGATATGACAACAGATAAAAGAATTTAAGTAAAACTGGAAATAATGGGAAATAACCTCTTTCATGAGAGAGGTTGTGCTTAATAATTATGAAAAACCCCATTAAGTTATCCCTTAACAACTTGATTTAATTTCAGCTTGATAGGAAAACAACATTTTTCAAAGTGATAAAACTGTTGTTTAATAGCTTACTTTTCCTTTGAAAATAGAAAATGTTTACATCAATGCTTTTTTAAAAAGAACTAATATTCATTATTTTAGTAAGGCTACATTTAGCTATTTTCTACATACTATATAGTCATTCATATTTCATGAATGATCACATTATAACCTTCCATTCAGATTGGCTGGCTCTGTCACTATATTGTTTGTAGTAAAAAACAACTGAATGCTTACTGACAACATCATAGTTCTACAGATTGGAGTTGCTCTAGATCAGCAGAACCAGAAGAGCCAGCTTGTCTGTAGAAAAGATTCTATTAATAAAAAATTTGTAACATCTGGATCATATCGAGATTTTTATACTCCAATTTTAACAAAGTGTTGAAAGCTTGCTTTGTTTTGGGGTTTTTTGGTGGTTGGGAGTTGAGTTTGGTTTTTTTTCCGAAATTTACATTATTTCTTAATTACTTTTGAACAACTTTTCATGATTGCATTCTTTCTCTGATGGAAAAAAAGTCTGCCAGATTTTAATTTTCACCTTTATTTAGACTGAAAATATTTTAAACTTTTGGCTTTTCCTATAAAATATGATATTCCCATATTTTAGTGAGATCTAATCAAGATACAAATGCTGCCATCTTGTATTCATTTGCAAGTGGTATTAATTCTCTTTCCTCAGAAGCAAAGGATAATGTAAGATCACGTAACTTGTTACTGCTGATTCTAGTTCCCTAATTATTTTTCTTGAAACACATAATTACATGCTTATCAAAGTAGCGGTAACTAGTTTTTAATGATGCTGATAATATATTCATAACTTTTCTTAGATTATATTTGCTTGTTGTCAATAGATGGTATTATAAGTCATACTATTATTACTATCTATTTTAGATTAATATGAATATAAAGGAATAAGTGCAATTTGCAACTGAGGTAATTGACCTTTCTAAGCCATGCTTTAGTTTAGGAGTAATTGTGTTACATTAATGGCATCAGATTTAATTATTTTTTTTTTCCCCCTAGGATAAATGATTATCCTAGAAGCTCCTATTTGAAACAGCTGCAAATAACACTGGCAAGGGTGTGTCTAATTTGTCAGTATCTGCAAAGACATTAGTTTGGACACAAAAGTGTAGTGAGAGAAGCCCTCTGAAGACCTTATCACTTGATTTTACCCTATTTACAGATTAACGAAGGAAGGGAATAAAAAATGGAATAACTAGGGTACCAGGAAAAGAAGTATAAGTTTTCTTTTCTATACTATATTCTATCATGCAAGTTTGTTTTAAATATACATATCATTCTGTGCAATTCATACTCTAAATATACTACTCTTACTACTTTCTACTCTCCAGATCTGGAATTTACTGATTTATTTTAGTAAGCAGCAACATGGCAGTAAGAAGACAGTGAGACGAGACTGATGACATTTTTGTTGTTGCTGTGTCTAAGAACTCTACTCACGAATAAGGATGTATAAACACACAGACTGAACCTATGTTGAATTAATCTTATCTAGATTTAGGTTAAATGATGGTCTAGATTAGTACTGTGGTACTGATATTTTAGAGTCCCCCAAACAGAAAGTAACAATCAGCTGTCATGGTTTAAGCTCAGTGGTAACTCAGAACCAAGCAGTCTCGCTCTCTCACTCCCCCTCTTCCTCCCCCACCCTGCTCCAGGAGGGATGGGAAGGAGAATTGAAAGAATGTAACTCCCACGGGTTGAGATAAGAACAGTCCAGTAACTAAGGTATAACACAAACCACTG
>WYDI02037612.1:0-24021 GCA_009867235.2 Psittacus erithacus | reverse complement strand
AAAAGGAAAAGGAAAAGGAAAAGGAAAAGGAAAAGGAAAAGGAAAAGGAAAAGGAAAAGGAAAAGGAAAAGGAAAAGTTAAAAAAGGACAGTTGGGAACTAAGCTAAAAAGTCCATTATATATAAAGGTTTATGTAAATTACTCAAAACCAGAACTATGTAATAAAGATATTATCTCTAATGGATGAAATAATGTGCAATTACAGTAAAAGAATAATTCATAGTCCGAAAACTCAAAATGACACAATAGTTAAATGCAGAAATTATTAAAACATAGTCATTGCATTCCTCTGTAAAGACCAGTTCACATACACAAACACCCACATATATAGTAATATATATATATAAAAATGAAATTAAGACTGAGAAGTTTCCAGGAAGATATTTCCGACTTGCAGTACCAGGGATCATTCAAATGAACTTTTCTACCTAACAAAGGTGAGACCAACCCATTGGTGCAAATTGGTTGGCTAAACTAAAGACAACTGACAACATGTGAGTAGCTGGCCCATGCTCTTTACATTAAAGTTAATAGACAGTGTCTGTGCTGTGATCTGGATAATTGAAAACACCTTAAATAAATGGATTATTTCCAATTGTGGCATGCTATGTAGCAACTGGAGGAAAGTTCACAGTTTATTTCAAGCACTGAAGTGTCTGTGGTTTTTTTGTCTAAAGAAAAAATGATCAGATTTTTGAGAATAACTTCTGTAAATGTTCCTTCAGGCTCTGATAGCTGTTTTCCAGGGCTGTAAATGGATAAAACCCCCTCTTTATAAAATAAGAGTTATTCTTTTCTGGGAATCAGCAGTTCTCATTTTAATTCAAAGAAAATGAAAGCACATGCAAGAGCAAAGCTCTTTCCCGTTAGATTAGAAGCTGGAAAATAACAGAAAGGAGAGATTATAACTCAGAGCCACTTCTCTTGTGGGTTTTGTACATAGCACATACAAAATTTGATTTTTTAAGGAGAAAACAGTGCAGAGAATCTATTTGAATATGCTAAATATGAAAAACCTGGGAGGCAAAAATATCCAATCTTGTTGTGAAGAAGATACACAGTTTGATTTCACCGACATACTTCGGTTATGATATTCTTCATAATTTAATGTTTGTGTTATGTTTGAAGACTGTCACTTACAGCACCATACAGTCAGCCAGGTGTTGGAAAAGTGGGTAGGAGAGCCCTATTAACAGTCTGGAAGCAGAGGCCTGGATAAGTGCAACAGCTATTAGATACAAAGAGAAGACAGAATATGAACTATTTCATTTAGCAGCTCTAGAAGGACCCTAATGGAAAATAAGATGTTCAACCAAATAACAGCCAGAGGGCTAACTGTTTGCAAATCTCCAGGGCTATGGAGGGAGGACCATTCCTACATCTGGAATAGATAGGACAGAAAAGAAAGAAATGCCATCTTGGAAAAACACCATTTTTAATACTATCCTCCAGATTTTAAATATAATATTTTTCAAGGAGAATGATTTCATGAAAACGGAAGCTGTGGTAGGAAAACTGGAATTAAATATGTATCTGAAGAAGCCAGCTGTGAATTTGAACCTGGCAGAGAAGCTAGTGGTGTACAAATACCTGAACTCTATCTTTTCCTTTCCATTTGCTGTTGCAGAAATCACTGGACAGACAAAAGACTAAACCACTCAGTCAGATTTATTCCTTTTTTCCATCTTCAGTTAGGCAGCTGCAGATTATTAACGTATTCCTAGTAGCAGGTGAAAGTGCAGCAAGGAATGGCCTTGCCTCTCCACTAACTTTTTCATTTGAGGAGCACATACTCAGAACACTCATGGAAAAATATCTCCAGTTTCTGGAATATCTCCATTACCTGTGAATATCTGACAGTCCTGGCATCTTCATGATAGTGAAAGTGAACACTTTTGGTGCAGCAACAGAATGTAAGAAAAGCCATAGTGATCCAACCTACTATAACCAGGTAAAATAGAAAGACTGTCAAGCACCACTTCCCTTCCCCAAACAGTCTCTTCTTTGCATATTAGGCTTCAATGTTACAATTTTGTTTCTTGCATTGCCCTAAAATCCAAACCCTTTAACTCACTGCATATGGAAGTCAGATTAAGCGGCCTCTTTGGTTTTAGACCAAGGAAATTCAGATATAAGATAGAATATCCTGCAATTAGCCTAAATAATTGATACTATCTTTAGGTGTGGGTTTAAATCAGATTTTTGGTCTTAATTCATTATGGATTAATATGGTCAATGGGAGTCTATAGGATTTTGAAACTGAAAAATATAAAGCTCTGATTAACTAGGTCTTCTAAAACCAAAATAAAATACAGAATATGCTGTAGCCAGTCAAGACTGTATCTCTCTGATTATTTGATTGTGATATATAATGAGATGGAGGCTGAGTTTTCTTTCTGTTCTACCTTTAACACAATGTATTTTTTTTTTATTCAAGAGCCTTTGAAAGAGCTTAAGCTTTAAATCATCATTTTTCTCTAATGAAAAGACTTCATGCCTTCCTCACTGACCTGTATATTCACTATATAATACATTTATACTTGCTAAGGAGCTTCGATTCAGATTGAACAAAGTAAAAGGAAATCTTACGCTTAATTGACTTAGGTGTGATATTTCCAGCCCATTCACCTTAAAAAAGTGCAGAAAAAGTCATTGTTTAGAATGAAAGATACACATTGTAACCTCTTAAGTACACCTCACTTACAAGGCTGTGTTGTCTTTTCTTGTCTCTTAACTTTGCACATATTTTTCATTTCACCTTTTCTTCTCCTCATTCTTTTCTTTCTTCTCTTTTTTTTTTTTTTTTTTTTGACAGTAACTTTTTCTATCATGGTGTTTCCTCAATTTATATGTTATTTATTTTAATGTGCTGAAAACATACAGCAGAATTCTTGTGCAATAAACACAATATGGAATGCTCGAAAGTAAACTACTTGTATACAGCATATCAGATACTTTTCAGGTAATATCTGGTGTTCTAGGAATATTGTACCATACAAAAAATGTAGCAATAGGAGATGTTTTCTTTCTGGTGTACATTTAAGGAATCATTACCAAAGTTACTAGAGTTATTTCATATTTATTCAGGTCTGTGTGAGAGCTCAATGTGCCAATACTTTAATTAAACTTGTATGTAAAATCAAAGTGGACTGCATTTCCTTCCTGTTGTATTTTAGTCTACTCAGTGACAATACACAGGCAATAAATCTGGCGTAGTATGTATAGAATACAGAAGGCTCCAATGAAAACCAGGTAAAATCAGACATGGCTATATCAGTCCTCTGGAAAATTTGGAGCCTGGGTTTGGTTTCATCCTTCACTTACTATCTAGGTTTATGGTGGTATATCCCAACTGAATTCTGCAGTTACACTAATCCAAGCCAGTAGGGAATTTGTGCCAGTGATTTTAACAGCACCCTTAATCACGTAAGTGAGAGAATTAGCTTCAGAAGACTATCCAGAGATTTTTTAAAAAATCAAAGTAATATTTTAAAGCACTTCTTCATTTAAAGAGAATAAGGAATCTGCACTCAAATTTGGCTGAATACTAATATCAGAAATTGTTACCGGCTCATATTCTATTAAATTCTTCATGATATCTGTGTATTCAGAATATTTTTTTCTGTGCTGAATTTCACTTTTTAAAAGTACTATTCTTCATAGCTGATGCAGAAGAAAAATTTTGAAAGTACCGAGAATTTCCAGATCTGGCTGGAAAAGGTAAAGATATAAGCAGAGTGGCTCTAGGGTAGATTCTGATTCGACATTTTTGATTTTCCTTCCTGACTTTGGAGATACCGGTCTATTCAAAACTTTAACTCACATCAGAAAGGTGGTCCCTTTACAATGTATGTGCATGCCCTGTCAATTTTACCATCACAGTTTGCAAAATAGTATTCAGGTGATTGGTGTTGTTAATCACCTGCCTAGAGCATTTTATTTACTGCAACTTTAAATATCTTAGGGTTTTAAGGATATGTTCAGCTGTCACACTGATCTGAACCCAGAATCGTTCGTGTGAAGTGCATGAATTATCCTAAATGTATGTGACAGACAAACATTTCCTATTACATCTATTCTGTTAAACACCATACCTAACAGGCTGGAATTTTGCAGGTTAGTACTTCAAACCTGAATTTCAATGGTATATAAAAATAATCAGCATCAAGACTGCATAGCTTAATTACCTTCTGACGGGAATGCTCCTAAAACTTAGAAATGTTTGGAGATCTCAGGATGGCACAATGGTCTGTTCAGGGCGTTCATGGTCTTCATTGCCTAGAGAAACTCTGAACCACCTCTAACTTACATCTGCTCTGAATCAGTCTCTTTTTTCTCTCCAAGATCCCAGTTTTTCAAAGCCTATACCACTGGTATATGAACAAAAGAAGGATATTTCAGGATAGTTTTAAGTTGCAAAATAAAATTCAGCCTGGATGCACAAGGCATAATAAAGCCATAACTACCTCCTATTTCATCTTCTTGCCATGCTGTTGACAGTGGGAACAATTACTTTGGTAATGAGATTGATAGGTAATAGTTCTCTAGAAAGAATAATAATTTCAAAATTTACTTCCTCTCTTTCCTGGGGAAAAAGATGTTTTCTAGAAGTGTTTTAAAATACACCTTTGGGCAGCATCTTAAGACTGGATCAGATGGACAAAGATTCTGCCAATTAACCTAACTGATTTTTAGTACCTTCTTGCTGATCAGTCTTATGATGGCTGTTATGGTGGGTGATAATGGTGACAATTTTATCACATGCTTATTTTAACTGTGTGAAAGAAGACAAAGTCTGAAGTGCCTTCACAAATAAGTAAGATCATGTTTATCCAAGCTATTCTATAAATCTCAGCTTGTGGAAGAATAGTACATAAGTCCAGCAGATGTTACTGGTGAAGGTTGTGGAATGGAATTGAGCAAGCCTATAAGTTTTTCTCTGTTATACAGAATTTTAAAATTAAATCAAACTGTTTTGCATTGAATAAGAAAAGCTTAGGGGAAATCAAATCTAAGTTCAGCTCAAAAAACTACAGTTTGTTAAGACATTTCTGAATATTCAAAAGAAGATGATTGGTAGATACCTGCTGGTTGAGTTACTAGTGCTCTTTTCATAAGCATGTCAACTTCTCCATTGAATTGATAACCCAGAATATTTTATTTTTAAATGGCTACCTGAAGTATTAAAAATACAAGCCTAGAGGCTACTAGAACAGTGAGGTGCTATTTTTCAGTTATAGGGTGGAACTTAGATAACCCACATAGTAATATTGAAATTCAGCAGCCATAGGCTATCGATTGTGCCTTTTTAATACAAAATATTTAACATGATGTTATGCATACAGTGCAGGAGTGCATATTTGCCTGGAAAGAAAACTAATGCTTCCCAGTGTCTATGTTGCATGTTGCAATTGCAAAATGCAGTACACACTTCTGTGATGAGAAAGCACTAGTGAAACTGTCGCAGAAAGGTGAAGATGAAATAGAACTTTCTTCCAGTTCTCTGTCTTTTAAGAACTTCTGGGCTCAAATCACCCTTATATTTTAAGTATTCATGAAAGCGTATGTAAGAATGCCACTCAGAGTAGGAAATCAGTGTAAAAGACATTTAAAAATTATTTACTTCAATATGAATGCTGCTATTATTTTTGGCTGACAGAGAGTTTTACCATCTGAATGAAATTCAGGCTTCAGATTTTGTAGATTAAACTGTCATTAACTTTCATAGTGAAATATGAAAGATGTTGCCATTGAAATATTTTTTTTGAGCTATAATGCGGTGAAGATGTAGCTGTCGCTAATAAAACTGTTTTAAAACACCATCCAAAGGATAAGGGAAAATATTTTAATCATAAATATTCCGATTTCCACCAAATTTTTGTTCAGAAACACGAAAAGGAAGCCTGAAATAAAATAAATAAAAAAATCCCCTAAACCACACAACCCAAACAAAACAAAAAACACAAGACTTTTTCACATGCTCTATGATAAAATCTAAAGTGTGATTATCTGTCCATATGCTTCTGTGATGTGCATGCAGAAGAGCATTTAGAGATTTTCTTCAAAAAGTGTCTTCTTTGCATAATCTATAAATCTCTACTTGTATATTTGGTGTGTTTCAACAGAAGCCTTGCAAAGAAGATTTCGTAAAAGGAACTGGATAAAAGCAATGAAAAAAAAGAAAAAAAAAAAAAAAAGAAGTGTTTTTCACACAGGAAGCTAAAATGAGAAAAAAACATAGGCCAGGGCACAAAAGATTGAATTTTATCAGTGTTGAAGTAAATGCCAATATTGAAACTCACTTCACAAGACATTCTTTAAAAAAGTCATGTCGTTAACTAGCAGGCTAACAATGCTTTTAACTAGAAATTTTTTATAAAATAAACTTCCTTGATTTTTGTAGTTCATAGTAACTTTTATAATTATAGTGATAAAATTAATAAGGGACTGTGAGCAATAAAACGTGTAACTCTCATGCAGAGTACTTAATGTAATGATGTCTGTAACACCTCATCTTAAATTCTGTGTACCACTCTTATTAGACTGCTGTATTTTAGCAATCCAGTAAGAAGAGACATATTTATCTGCAGTTACCTTGACCAATGCTAGCTGCCATAAATGTTATATGAGTACTCAACAATGATTAAATGAACATCCCAGTGTCTTGTCATCCATTTTCATTAAGGCTGGAGCCCTAGATGATATTTAAATGATTTGTCTATTTCCTAATGCGAGTAGTAGAACTTGATTTGTGCTCATTATTATTTAGTATCAGCTTATGGGATGCTGAACACTTAGCAGAATATTGTATTCTTTTGTAATTGTGTTCATTGAAATCATAGCATTTTAGGGGGAAAAAGTTCAGAAGCCTAGTTTGCACTCAAATTCCAGCACAGGTTGCAAGTAAGAAATCACAAACCCCGCGTGTGGTGGCAGGGAGAAGTGACCAACCCAAGCATCTCCCCAGAAGTGAAGACAGTTGGAGTTCATGGGGCAAGCTCATGCTGTCTGGTTTTCAGTACCCAGGAGTTGACTGACATGTAATGGTGCCATTGGATGAAAAAGAAAGCTTGGTGCAGGGCTGCAGATCTCGTCTAGAGCTGCTGGAAAATTTCTGTGGCTGCACCAGAGAATGATGGCCTTGCCTTCAAAGTCTTGTGATGCTGGGAATGTCCTGGCAAGCCATGAGACATTCAGTTGCACCCCATGTGGTGCTATTTTCTATAGTTAATCTTTGTGCATCTTTCTCTTCTCCCATGCAAAATCACACAAAAAATTCAGATGCCATGCTGACTAACATCTTTTCAGTCTTTAGAGAAAAAGATGTGCTTTTAAAGCCTATAATTTTTTCTTTCCCTTCTTTTAAGTCTTTGTCTTAGTTGGGCCCCTTGATTTATGATCCCATGAGTTTACAGGCAGGGCTCAGCGCAGCTTCACTTGTATTTTGCACTTAGGTTGTCTTGGAACAAAATCCAGGGGAGAGAGGGAGGGGAGGAAATCCACCTAGATTTCTAGTATCCCAGTATTGAAACCTGTTTATCCTATTTGGAATTCTTTTTTTTCCCTTTGTGGTGAAAGACAAGCAAAAAATGTATTTATCGTTGTATGCAGCTACCTATCATCATTATTACTGTTGTCCCCTTAAAATCTCTTTTTTGCTATCACCATCACTTGGTATAAGCATTTTGCACAGCTGCTTTTTATTTTTTTAGGGAATGGTGGCAGCATCATGTCAATTTACTACAGTAACTGCTGAAAATAGTCTGTCCACAAGAAAGCTCAAATGACCCCTATTAAAGTATCTTTCTTGATCCTTTCCTGTTTTCATTCCCTTGGGAACTCCTATAGCTATGGCTATCCTGAAGGCAAGAATCTGCTGCCTGTAGTGAAGAGGTGGCTGTTACTTTTCTGAGCTGCTGCTGTTCCCATAAGAGACCAAATCACCAGCATTATGGTTTGTTAGGCACTTATAATATCTAGCTTTTCCAAACCAGACTCAGACAGATACAAAATAGGCATTCCCTGTAAGCTGAGTTCAGCTTTTAAAGAGTAAGCAAACATTTCATTAAAATGGTCTCACTAAAGACGGCCAGAGAGATCTGAACTGAGCTGTCACCTTGTATTAGTCACACCCATAAATTCTGCCATGTTACAGTGCTCACTTGAAGTATCCCAGAGAGCTTGGAAGTGACAATTCTTCAGGTTTCCCTCTCTTTGTTTTGGAGTTTTGTCTGGGGGGGAGGTTACCATTTCCCTTGCAATATCCAGAATGTGTTTGCATCAGTACTGCCACACTCACTTTGTGTACACATATTCAAATACTGACCATAAGAGCAGTCATTTCTATTAGGCCAATGAAAATACATGTTTTTGTTAGGAGGACCACTTTACTGTTTCAGCTTCTTTGCTTTCAGGTCTGAGACGTAACATTTCTGATGTTGATGGCTTCATGGTCTTTTGGATTGTCTTTAATTCCAGTAGCAGCGACAGTGAGTTCAGTCCTCACTTTCGCTCTGACAGTCTGACAACCGATATCGCCAGGTCACAGCTAGGAGTAATTTTTTACTCTTAGTAAGATTTATTTAATTCAGCCTCACGGCCCAAGGGGGTGGGGGAAGAGATTTAACTCAAAATTTACTTCTTGCAGGATTCCTTTTGATATAACAAGAAAGGACAGGAGGAATATGGACAGGGCAGAGCAGCAATGATTGGAAAAGCATGTAATGTGAATGTGATTATTAAATGCAATGAGTCATGGGAGTGGGCTTGACAAAACATGTATGAAAAAAAAAAAAAAGCCCAGAACAAAAAGAATAGCAACAGGCTTTTTAACATATATGTTAAGGTATAAATAAAACCTCGGTCTCCGAGATTTTAATAGACTATTGGCTTGATGTTTGCTTTCAAAGTATAGTTTTAAAAAGGAAATTTAAACCAAAGTATAGATGAATAATTCTTGAAAGCTGCTTTTCCAATATAAAAAAAATCCAATAGAAACTGCTTTTTATTGAATAAACATTATTTTGCTCTCCACAACATAGATACTATTATTATCTTCCAAGTGAATAAGAGGAAAAAAGATTTTAAAAACCAGCCATAAAGGTAAGGAAGGATTAAACTGAGTTTTTCACAGCTTACATCTATGAGACCTTGTTAAAGAAGATTTCATAAACAAGCAAACTATGAGAGCTGCCTAGTGCTCAAGTATTCCAAATTCAGACATAGTTCCCAGCCCAGTCCTCCTGTCTGATCAGGAGTTTTCCTCTCTAACTTGGGTCATCAAAAAGCAATAATTTCTTCCACACAGTCTTGTGTGTCCCAAACAAGGACGCTCTTTGACACTGTCTTTTACTGCCTATGGTGAAACATATTTATTTATGAAAAAAAAAACCACCAGAAATAAATGGTATAGAAGTAGCTGAACATGATTAAAAAATGTGCTGATCTCTACCTTTTACATAATTAGCATGGGGGATTTTGTGCCTATTTCCTGACAAGAATTTTTTTTTTCTTTTTTTTTTTTTTAATTGTTGAAGCTTTCACCTCACTACACCTTGGACTACCAACTTTATTGGGTATTTCAATTGTTTCTTGGACCCACGGACCATCCAGTCAGCTGAGAAAGTAAGCAGTACTTAGCAGAAACTCAGACCAGCATTCTAGCTCACAAGGAAGCAGAATGTTCTTCCCCTGCAGGGCTGAAGAATGCTCAGCATCTACAGGGAAGCTTTCAATTTTTTTGAAGTTTTATTTTGTATTAACAAGCCACCTGTGGGTCAAATTTACACAGTCATCTATCTGGGATTTGCAGCATCTCCTTGAAAGCTGATGTTTATGGCAAGAAAAATCTTCAAATAATAATGGCAGTAAAGCAAAATGACACTCATGCCTGTCCACTGAGGATGCTGCAAAAAGGATAATGGGTTTACCAAAATAGACTTCTTTCGATATTCTATAATTTCCAGGTTAATATCTTTAGTAAACTTAGCTTGAATCAGAATGCAGTAAGTGGAAGCCATGTAATGACATGAGAATGTTGCAATTTGTGACGTGCTTCATTCAGCACTATTAATGTTCTCTTTCCCACTCCTTTGCTCACTTTTGGCCGTCAGTAAAACTGTAGTTGGCTACAAGGGAATGAAACTTTGGGCTGGGACCTGGTTTAGGCAGCATTTAGGAAACCATTAATTTTTTGAATGAATGATAACCTGAAAAAAGCAAACTAATCAGATATTTTAAAGCCAGTGTCATGTATTTCTGCAAGGATCTGTGAATATAGACTGACTCCTGTTAAAAACAACTGCAAAAGGAAGGAGACAATCTTGGGCATGGTATGAATTCAGGGAGGGAGCTTGAAACAAGTTTTTAAACAGAGGCTGGGAGAATAACAATGATAATTCGACTACCCATAATCTGGCCATTTATCCTCATTTTCCTGTACTGAGCAAGATCTGTCAGAAGACTGAAATATTTTCAGATCCTTCACAGTCACCCTCTTTATCTGTGAAACTTCATGCTTTTGCCTCTTCCTTTGAAAAGAAAATGATGTATTAACATTAGCATGTTGCTCATAAGAGAAGAGAGGGGTAACTTGGGAAAAGAATGAATGGGGGAGAGGAAGCCAGTACATGGCAGTTCATCATCTGTGTATAATTGCACAGATTCTATCAACAATAGCAATGGTTCAATTTAGAGACTGCAGAAAATCAGAATAAACCAGGATTTTGTAAAAATTGTATTTGGTCTGCACAGAAACATCATCAAGAATGCAGACCTAAAAAACATCCTGAAGTAAATCATCTGCACATAAAAGAGCTAACACTGCCTCTGAACTGGAAGTCTACTACCCAGATCCTGAAATCGGTATATTAATGTTCATCCTGTATAGAATCTTAGAATAGTTAGGGTTGGAAAGGACCTTAAGATCATCTAGTTCCAGCCCCCCTGCCATGCACAGGGACACTTCACACTAAATCATGTCACCCAAGGCTCTGTCCAACCTGGCCTTGAACACCACCAGGGATGAAGCATTCACAACTTTCTTGGGCAACCCATTATCTCATAATCTAGTATTTTATGCCAGATCTGGGCAGCTGCCTTTAAACTGATGCCCTCACATGAAAAGCTAAAACAAGTTATCTTTGAGTTTTCTATGTATATATCCACAAACATTTTAGAAACCTCACGTAATCCTTCTAAATGAAAAGATAAGGCTCAGGGGCAATATTCCTTCTCACACTAAAAATAGGTGATTGTAGGGGGCTGAATGCAGGATTGAAACTATAATTTCTACCATGTTAAATCTATTGCTAATATCAATCTGGCTTGACAGATAAGACTCTGAAGTGCTGATAAATAAAGTTCATAGATAAATGGGAAAAGGAGAGTGTGTGTCCCAAGTGAGAAAAAGGAATAGAGAGCAAGTTTGCATCTATTTCGAGTAATGGGGAACAAAAATATTTTTTGAAATCTCAAATCAATTAAGTTTTACTTGGAACTCACATCTTACAAGCCAAATCAACCCATCACAGGAAACAAGTCCATAACATGCAGCTTTCAGTTCCACCTCACAGAGAAGTACTTGCAACTTTTCATTTGGTATGCAGAAATAATGGGAGACATTAATTAATGAGAAATGGGGCAAGAAGGCCAGGAAGCCTCCACTGATAAATAAGGAGTTGCTGAGAAAACTCAGAAGGAAAAAAGAAGCTTATAGAAGGTGGAAGAAAGGATGGGCAGCCTGGGAAGAATACAGGGACATTGTTGGGGAAGCTAGAGATCAGATTATGTAAGCTAAAGCCCAGTTAGAATTGAGTGTGGCCAGGGGTGTGAAAGGTAACAGGAAAGGATTTTATAGGTATGCTGCAAACAAAAGATAGACTAGGGATAGTGTGGGCTTTCTCCAGAAAGAAACAGGAGAACTGACTACCCTGGATTTGGAGAAGGCTGAGGTTCTTAATGACTTCTTTGCCTCTGTTTTCACCGTCAAATGTTCTGACCACACCACCTAAGTCTTGGAAGGCAGACACAGGGACTGTGAGAATGAAGACCTTAGGTCACTGTAGGTGAGGACCAGGTTCAAGATCATCTTGGGATCCTGAACATGTACAAGTACATAGGACCTGATGAAATTCAACTGCGGGTCCTGAAGGAGCTGGCGAATGAAGTTGCTAAGCCACTGTCCATCATATTTGAAAAGTCATGGCAGTCACACGATGTTCCTGATGACTGAAAAAATGGCAATATTACCCCCATTTTCAAGAAGGGGAAAATGGATGACCCAGGGAGCTACAGACCACTCAGTCTCACCTCTGTGCCTGGCAAAATCTTGGAGCAGGTTCTCCTGGAAGGCACACTAAGGCACATGAAAAACAACAAGGTGCTTGGTGACAGCCAGCATGGCTTCACTAAGGGGAAATTCTGCCTGAAAAATCTGGTGGCCTTCTATGATGGGGCTACAGAACTGATGGACAGGGGTAGAGCAGTTGACGTCATCCACCGGGACTTGTGCAAACTGTTCGACACTGTCCTGCACGGTATTCTTGTCTCTAGATTGGAGAGAGATAAATTGATGGACAGACAGGCCAATCTGTGAAGAATTGGCTGGATGGCTGCACATAGAGTTGTGGTCAACAGCTCAGTGTCCAGCTGGAGACCAGTAACAAGCGATGTGCCTCAGGGGTCAGTGTTGGGACTGGTCTTGTTCAAGATCTTTGTTGGTGACATGGACAGTGGAATTGGGTGCACCCTCAGCAAGTTTGCTGATGACACTGTTATGTGGTTCGGTTGATACAATGGAGGGAAGAGATGGCATCCAAAAGGACCTTGACACGCTTGTGAAGTGGGCTGATGCCAACCTTATGAAGTTCAACAATGTGAAGTGGAAGGTCCTACACCTGGGTTGGGGCCATCCCAGGCACAGCTACAGGTTGGGTAGAGAAGTGATTCAGAGCAGCCCTGTGGAGAAGGACTTGGGGGTGTTGGCTGAAAACAAACTTAATATGAGCCAGCAGTGCGTGCTCATAGCCCAGAAAGCCACCCGTATCCTGGGCTGCATCAAAAGCAGCATGACCAGCAGGTCAAAGAAGGTGATCCTGCCCCTCTACTCTGTTCTCGTGAGACCCCACCTGCAATACTGCTTACAGTTCTGGTGTCCCTAACATAAGAAGGACATGGAACTGTTGGAACAAGTCCAGAGGAGGGCCATGAGGATGATCAGGTGACTGGAGCACCTCCCATATGAAGATAGGCTGAGAAAGGTGGGGCTGTTCAGCCTGGAGAAGAGAAGGCTGTGTGGAGACCTCATAGCAGCCTTCCAGTATCTGAAAGGGACCTATAAGGATGCTGGGGAGGGACAGTTCATTAGGGACTGTAGTGACAGGACAAGGGGTAATGGGTTAAAACTTAAACAGGGGAAGTTTACATTGGATAGAAGGAAGAAGTTCTTCACTGTGAGGGTGTTGAGGCACTGGAATGGGATGCCCAAAGAAGTTGTGTATGCTCCACCCCTGGCAGTGTTCAAGGCCAGGCTGGACAGAGCCTTGGGCGACATAGTCTATTGCGAGGTGTCCCTGCCCATGGCAGGGGGGTTGGAACTTGATGATATTAAGGTCTTTTCCAACCCTAAACAAGAAAGGATTTCTGAAATTCATAATAATGGGAATATTAGATGACCTAATTTCATTAGCTTTTCATCATTTAAGGAGACTAAAAGATATCAGGTGAACCATTACCTAAGCCAGTATCTGGTGCTCTTTCTTAGCCCCTGATCTTTACAACTGAGATAGGTACATTCATGTGAGTGACACAAATGTTTTTTTACTCCAGTTGTGGCTGATGTAAGACAAATAAAAAATGAAAGGTGACACGCAAATAGCTAAATGGAGCTGTTTCTAAATACATATGAATCTTTCCTGAATGGATTTTTAATGTACTCCAATAATTAAATTATTGAGCTGGAATTCAAGAGAACCAAGACAAATGTTTGTCTCTGTCTCCCACACTTCTTCAGGTGTGCTTAGATACGCATTCAGAAGTCAATAAACACTCCTGCATCTGCTATGAGGAAGCAAGATGCTTAATTCAAGCTTTTGGTTTAGATTTTTGGTCTAAAAGTCTTATTTCTTGCTTATGATCCCTCCACTAGTTCCTGAAGATTTCTAAGATGTTTAAAGATACCCATTGTATTCCATTCTCTTTGTTTTCTTTAACACTTCTTTTACATTTAGCTCTCAGAACTGAAGTTAAAGGTTATTTAACTAGCAGAAATACTGAGTTTAGTGGTTTTCATTAATTTCTCAGCGCTATCTGATATAAATATAGATGTCCCTCTCAGTTGTTCTCTGTCTTTAGGACAGCTTCCTTCTTCACAGCGGTGCTTTGTGCTGACAATCACCTAGTGCCATGCTGCAAGAGTGGAGGCATGGTGTGCCCCATGCTTGAAGGAACCCAGGGCTGTGCACTTCATCTGTTGTAGAAGGTAAAAGGGTCATTATTGCATTTTTAGAGCTTAAATTATTTACTTGTATAAGTAAGGGTTATAATTAAAAAAAAAAAAAAAAAAAGTATATAAAGTTTTTTACCTCAATCAGGAATCAAAGATTTAACTAAGAAAGTCTGCAGCCTGCTCCATGGCAAAGAAGACCTCCACATGGTTTGTAATATGATGATTCTGGGATCCTAAAATCAGTGTGCATTAGCATAGGTCTCCTAAATTAGAAAAGAGAAGTAATGGAACATCTTGTCTAGAGAGAGCAGATGTAAAGTGCAGCAAAGACTGATAGAGGCCCAAACCACATCATAAGGGGGCAGGTTTGGGAGATTTTAGTTACTGAACTCTGCCAAATATTTACTTAGCCAGGTACAAAATTTGGTTTCTGAAAGATTTATAACTTCAACAACTAAGAAGAATGTGCATGAAGATGATAAAAGTAACCCTTGCCAAATGCAAATATTTGTTCTGTAGTGCAAGGCAGTAAAACTTCCCAAAGATATGATCTGTACAATTTTACACTGAAAAACAAGTATTTTGCCCCCAGTAGTATCTGAACTAATTTAGGTGAGTATATAGGTGCTGGCTGCAACTTCCACACTAATCTTCCAGTTTATGACAAAACCAAATGTTCGTATTTCATTATAGTTGTAACTTCTTTTAAACATGACTCCTGAAGGTTTACAGAAATTTGACATTTTCAGTGGTTTTGGAGCAAGGAACTAGATAAAAAAACAAAACTAACAACAAAACAAATCAAACGAAAAAACAACCCAGGTTGAAAACTCCAAAAAATTCTGACTTTGTCTAATTTTTGACTTATTAGATTTATTCTAGGACAACTGAAGAATACAAATAACAAGCAAACTATTATTAATCATCTGGCTAATCAGAGACAAGAGAATAAATTTGTGACCCTATTCACTCTTTTTATCAAAAATATGTTTGTTTAAAATTATGAATACGGGAGGAAATAATCATGTAACTTAACGAACTCTTTGCAAACAGGGACAATTAAGTAATTAATATCAATTCCTGGTTTAACCAGCTGTAGTTTTATTGGTCTTGATTGACACACATTTCTACACCAGACTCATGGGCAAACTATACAGGGAAAATCATATTATTACATATTTGGCATAAGGGGGGGAGGAGAGGAAGAAGGAGAGGGAGAGGAAAAGGAAGAGAGAGAGGGAGACAGAGAGGGAAAGGAAGAGAGAGAGGAAAATGAGAGAATTCCTTAAGAGAAAATACCAATATATGATTTCACAAATATCCAAAAATGGTACTTCTTCAGTATTTAAACCATTTTTTTTTTCTTCTTCAGCTTATTTCTCTCCTTCATAGATCTTCCTGAGTCCTGTTTTAAAGAATAAACTGAAAAAAGGAAAAGCAAAATGGAGGAAGACGAAAAGAGAAAAATGTACAATGTTTGAAACCCCTTGTTTCATTTGTCTGTGTATCTAGTGTCATTTCAGAAAATACTGGCTGAGTATGTAAATGACCAAGAGGGAGGAGGAGAGGTAAGAGGACACTTTACTGTTCTCCCTAGGTTGGTATTCCTCAGTCATCTCTCACAGAGAGATGGTTCATCTCAGGGAACATCCCCAGCCATACTCAGGATGTAGTTTCACAGCCTTCTCCCTCCAGAGTCAGCTTCGTTCCCAAAAAAGGCTGCTCCTTTTTGTCCTTAGCATTTTTTTCAGTGCTGCTGTGTTTACAACAATGGTTGCTAGCCAGAGAGGTCACCTGATCCATCTCACCGTACATCTGTAACATGTCATGCAAGCAAGGAAATGGGGCAGAATCAGTCTTTTTACAGGCAATCCAGGTCTTTTCTGGATTGAAGTACCTCTTTTGCCACAATCTCAGTGCAAACTGCATAATCAGTCTTTTGATGTTTTACAACTAGAAATTTCTTTACTAACAGAAATTTATCTTCTCTTCTAATGCACTTTTGAATTGTTTTTCTACAGCTATGAATGCTGAAGCAGCTGAAGAGAGATGCCTTAAGCTAACCTAAAAGGCAGTGGCAAATAAAAAAAAGTAATTCAAGAGTTCCTGTTTTTCAGATCCCTCCTAATTCACTAGATTATGTTACCTTCAAGAGTTCTTTGGTCTGTCACAGCATTAGGAATGACACTGTAGATTTTTTAAATGTGACCTAAATAGAACCAATATGTTACCATAGAGCTTTATGCATTTCATAATGAAAAAGGAGCTTTTTAAGACTATTTAAGATTATATTTTTTCACTAAAAATGATATTTTAAGAATTATGTTCAAGCAAATTTCTGTCAAAGAAAAGTGTAAATCTGAAATTTTCACTATTACAGTTGCCATGTGGCTATATACAATAAGAACCACTTCTTTTCATATTTAAAATATATTTTTAAACAAAATATATTGTAAGAATGTTAACTAAGATGATGTCTTGTGTTTGCGTTTATCCAGTTTTGCTGTTTGCTTTTTTTCCAAGTAATTTTTTTCCTCCTCATTGATATTCCATACTAAAGCAATTATTCTTTACTTAAACTTGTCAGCAAGTGTGGGCAATAATCAAACCTTTTTGAGAGGATGATAATAGTCTTATTCACCAAACAAATTCTCCCTAAAGATTTCAAAGACAAACACCAGGGTTGAAAAAAGTTTTCATAATCTATGCCATCAAATGCACATAATTTTTTCAGACAGAAAATGATTGCATTTGGTTTTGA
Source organism: Psittacus erithacus (assembly GCA_009867235.2). NCBI lineage: Eukaryota > Metazoa > Chordata > Aves > Psittaciformes > Psittacidae > Psittacus > Psittacus erithacus. The sequence goes on along the minus strand of WYDI02037612.1, from coordinate 6,814 downwards.
CATCTATAACTTTATTAACAAGACTGAAATTTTAAAGTTCTCTTCCATGTAGCATTTCAAGACATTTTTTTCAATCTTTCTATATACAGATTAGCATATGGAGAGCTATAAGGAGCTTTCTGTGCTGATTTATTACTCTTCTGAAGTCACACAGAAATAATCTGAATCATCTCTAATGTTAATTGGCAACATCACTCTACATAACCTTATCACTCTGTCTTTTTCCATAATGCCAGTGTCATACGCATTAGAAGCAAAAATATGAAATTATTTGTGTGTCGTCCTAGAGAAGACCTTATTTTCTGCTGCTTTGTTGGTTTAATAGCTGAATTTTGTGGAAGAAATTGGTTTAGATTGATGTTTCCCATCAGTTCTCATCCCCCCCAAAAAAAAAAAAATATGAAAAATTATAAAAATGAAATCTAAAACATAGTTTATTTTGAAATAAAGTATTTAATTTCTAGTTAAGGAGAAAAAAATCTAGCTGGTATAAAGGAATTAACTTGAAGCCTATATTTTGGTAGTTACACCAACCTAAGCAAGAACCTTCAGTTGCTGTTTTACTGCCTTACTTGCGTGCTTGCAAGGTGAACAGGATCAGGCAACCATTCTGGCTGGAAAATAATAATTTAAATCAATATTCCACATCATGCTGTTTGCCTGAGAAGAGAGGTAAATCAGAGTTTTCCAGCCTTTGGAAGGATGTTCTAGCCTACAAGTTTAGACAGTCATGTTCATTTCCTCTGAGAGAAGAAGACTGCAACTGTACAGTGCAAAATGGAACCAGAACAACTAAGCCCCCAAATATCTGTGTGCACACATTTGATGTTCAGTCTGCATTGGCCAACTTATCTAAGACACCTAAAGAAGCAAGAAAGGAAGCAACTATAGCTGTGAAAATACAGTTTTATATTACTCATTCACTTTGTGTGAGTGGTTTATATCTTTATACATACTCAACATAGAACCTCAGTAACAGTGGATTTAAACCCTATGAATGCTACATTGGTCTGTGAATAAGAAATGTTGATTGATAGGCTTTTACAACTTCCTCCTAAAAATGAGAGAAATCTGCTTCTGCAACCATGTGGTGTAGATGTGACATATTTTTTTTTTATTTTTGTGGGGTATAGCGTAAGGATTCCTACATCTTCCAGTGAATGAAGATATTTTCCTGAAAATCACATAAATATGCTAAATGCTAATAGTCTATATAATGTTTTACAAAAACAATATACCCCAAATCAATTTTTCCCAGGTCTTTTGAGTCACATGTTTCAGCTGCTAAAAATATCCTGTCAACCTTGAATGCAAAGCTGTCAAGCCAGATACATAAAAACCACTTATTAAAATAAATGTTCTGGGTTTGTTTGAAAAGCAACATTGAGAACCAATGAGTTTTGGATTTTATTTTTAAGAATGAGGAGTCAGGTGATAAAAAAAGAACAGGATTTTATTTCAAATAAAAATAAATGAATGAATGAATGAACAAATGAATGACTGAATGAATGACTGACTGAATGAAAGGTTACAGACACTGTAAATCACAAAACCTGTTATTACAGTCTCATTTCAGTCATGTCCACATGAATCTTAAGCCACTGGAGTCACTTCAGCTTTAAGTTCTTTAACAGAAAGCAATTTCTTTGTTCCATAATGAAACTCATTTCTCATTTCCTTTTTGAAGGGCTAACTCCTGTTACTGCAGGGAAAGTGTTTACTTGGCAAATATAAACAACAAAAAGGTCCACAGCCTGCAGCTTCTGTCTCAAAGTCCCACTGCAATTTGAATAAAGTGCAAAGAAAATGGCAAGCACTCCTTGCATCACAAGTTCAAACAAAATGGGGCGCTGTAACAGCAGAAAGGTTAGTTGAGAAGCTTACTTTACAAAAGCCTAGATCTGTCTTCCTTGAGACCGGCAGCTGAAGAGTAGACACTCCAGTTAATCGTGTTTGTTCCAAGGCCACAGAGCAGGTGGAATTAAAATAACGTCTCCTATACAACAAGAAACAGGAAACAAACATTTAAAGCAGGATGCTCACAATTTAGCCATTAGTGGTTGCTGCATTTTTTAATAAAAATTTCATGGTGTCAACTAGCTTTGTGAAAGAGGAAAGTATTTTACCTCACTGAGTCAACAATTAAAGTTTGGGTTTGTTTTTTGTTGGGTTTTTTGGTTTGTTTGGTTTTTTTTGGTTTTTTTTTTTTTCCCTCTTTGAAGCAATTAAATAGCTTGCATTTTAAAATAGGAGTTACATATAAAAATACCACACATGGTTTTAGGAACTTTAGTATTTTCTTTTAAGTATTGGTTTGAAAAATATCTTTAGCAATGTACTGCTAAAACCAGGGAAATGAAAGGTAGAGATGATCTTCACTGAAGAATATTTTCCACTGGGGACTCCACTGGCATTCATTCAGTCATCTCATTTAATTACCACTTTCCTGATTCAACCATTATTCATGAGCTTCCTTGCGTTCTTAAAAAGCTCTGAGCTGTGCTTGCTAATGTTATGGCATATTATGAAGCACAGTTATGCAGCAAGAAGGAGGGGGGCGATAATGCATTGGTCTATACTGCTGGCATGTTTTCTGTTTGAACTCCTTGGCTGCCAGGAGAATGCAGAGCTTTTTATTCAAAACCTACTGTTGTTTTCTTAAGCACTGTGCTAGTATCACGATCCTTTGCGTTGCTTCAGCAAAATACAGCAAAATGGAAGCAGTATGAATTATTTGCATGAAGTTTACACAAGTTTCCATTTGACTACATCTCTCTTCTGTGACAGTGGTGAAAGAAATGCATGGAGAGAACAGCTCCTAACAGATGCAGGCAGAACACACCCAGGCAGGTTTGAGATTAATTTTAACTGATGTCAGTTTTATCCATACGTGAAGCAGGAGTATATGCATTTCCTTTCCTCATGCCCTGTCTGCCTAATTTAAATTTTTAGATTTTTAGCTGAATTATACATTGCTAATTTACTAGGTTTAGATTTTTACTAAAAATACGTATGTCCAAGCTAGGCAGGATAAAGATAAGGATAGAAAGGCTAAATTAAAAATAGCTGTTCTCCAAAATGTGTCTCAATCATGTCACAGGTAATTTGAGGGGCTGGGGGGAGGAACAACAAAAATCGAATCATTTCTGTATTAAACCAGTGAATTTAATTTATAATAACACTAATCCTGAGGAAATCAGTCATTAATGAAGTTAACAGCCAGTTTGCTAGAGTGTTAGCTGCCCTTAGTTTCACCCTAGGCCATGATAATTAAGATGAATTTAAAAATTTTTTTTACTATTGCTCAAATACTGAGTTGGAACTTTATAAATACATATATGAACTTCAGAATACAGTTAAAGTGGAATATTTATTTACTGCAAGCACAGAAGCCCTGTTAACTTTTTTTATTTTCAGATGTCGAAAACAAAAACAGCAAAAAAGCTCAGCAAGTTTGTTAGCTGACTTCCATCAAATATACATGAGAGTAAAAGCTGATTTTCCCAAATTTATACTAGAGTGAAAGGAATACAGACCAATACTTTCTACACAGCCTGGTGGAAATACTTATTCTTCCAAATTCCTCTTTCAAGCATTCAGATTCTTTTGGTTTAAATGAAACTATGAGGCAGTTTGAAACTAAGATGCAGTTCCAATAAATTCAACATAGCTGCCTTTATCTCACTGGCAAACAAGTTTGAAATTGGCAGCAAATTATACACTAACTGAATATTTGCAGAATTCAGAAGTCTTCACTTAGTCAAACCCTTCATTAATTTCAGAGGGAACAGTAATATTACATGAGTGGGAGGTTGCTTGAACAAGCGTTATTTTTGTATTCAAATACATTAATGCTAGTATGGGCCATGAATGAACAAACCATTCCAGCGTCTATTCAGAATTACATCAGTGTGACTAAGAACAGAACTTGGCTCCATGTGCTTGGCTGGGGCTATAGTTGCTAAGACTAGTCTATGAATTGAAAAAGCTGCTGCAATCAGGATATGCCGACTGAGCAAGTGCTGGAGCTGTTGCCACTGTCGGTGCTCCACAGACTCATGGACAAAACAAATTGCACAAAACCTATATCCCTCCAAATGAGGACCATCAGGACTGATTTCCATGCTGTGTGGTCTATATCCTGTGCTGAAGAGCTGGATATTCAGCAAGTCATATCAAGAAAGCAAGACATCACTGGAAGGGGTAGGTTTTAAAGACAAATCCCCAGTAAGTTGACACGGTGTGAGCGTAGTTTAGAGACAGAAGCTTAGATTTTCAACATTATGAGCTGCTAGGACAGCTCTAGAAAAGGGCACGGTAAAATATTCACTGCTGGTGAATTTCAAATTAGTATTGCATGTTTTGCCTAAAAATTATGCCTTAATTCGAAAAAAGTCCCAGCAGAAACCCTATGGATTTCATTGGAAGTCAGTGTAACAATACTTCCTTGCTTTATGCTTTATAAATACGTTTTTTCCTGCAAATTTTTTCATCACATATACTGACTGTGGCATTTATTCTTTTGCTCTTAAATTTTGTTTTCAGTATTTTTTTTTCTTATGTAGGATGTGCAGTTCAATATAACCAGTACATATCCTTGTTTAAATTCAGGTTTGATATGTAAAAGACATCCCCTCAGTTTTTCTGCTTGTTTTAGTTTTGTTGATCTCATGTACATGGTAATACAATATATGGGTGATACAGAAGGATTACAGAAGAATTACCCGAGCAACAACTTCACAAGTTGCAAGTACAAAGACAAGTAAGTTCAGTACAGGTTTACTACATACTTCACTTAACTAACTACTTTGCTAGTGCCTTTATAGCTTTACCATATCACACTGATAGTTTACCTTTCATTCTGTCTTTTCAAATAATCACTGTTATTTGCAGATATTTCTAAATGACATCACAATCTGACACTGCAAACACTGCATGCCACCTAAAAGCATTTCTACAGCATGTATACAGAAAACTGCAATTCCTTAAATACACAGTATGACCGTATTTGCTAGTATTTAGCAAATGTATTCTTCAGATCATATAGAACAAGATATCTGGCAGAAGTATATAACCAAAACAAGATATTTTGACTGTAATGAATTGGGGGGGGAGGAAGAAGTGGCATTAATATAGTTACAGATGCAGAAAAACTGAAAATGCAGAATTAAGAAAATGCAGTTTTCACTGGAAAAGCTTTTTTTTTTTTATGGTCTTCATTGCTATAGAAATTAACTTCAAGTACCAGACTAGTGTCCCTTAGAAGTCTTCACCTCCTACATGTTTACGCTTATTGTAGGAGGTCCTTTTTTGCCACAAGAACACACACGTCATTTTAGAGGTTTAGGCAGTCTCCTAGGTATCTTGGGCCCAAATATAGAGATGAGCAAAAAGTCCTTGAACCTCATTAAAAATTCTACAGGAAACCATTGGAAGGTCTCCTATGTTTGTGGAAGCTGTTCAGCTCAGGAAATATCACCGCTTTCTGAGCTAGCTGGAGTTCCCTAATCATCAGCGTCTTCGCATCCAGCTGCCTCAGGATGGTAGCCCAGTTCCAGGAAGTCAGTCTTCTGGCAAAATTGGATGGAGTTTCCTAGACAAAAGGACACAATTGAAAGCTTTTTTGACTGATACTTCCTGATCCAGGTTCAGCATCAGCAGGAACCCAGGAGTACCAATACACTGCACACAAACTGATGTTCACTTGAAGAATGCTGTGGCAGGACTGCCCATAAGTAATAACATTCTTTTACTATCTCCAGTTAAGACTGAGTTTTGGCTGGTTTTGACTTCTTTCCTAGAGAAGCTGGTGGCCATAATGCAGTGTAAGATAGTTAATACTGAGCAGCACATAGCTGCTGCCAGCACTTTGTCCTTTTTTGCTAGTATACAGAAATCCCATACAAGCTGGGGGGAAACAAAATTGATCCTTGTGCAGTTAAGTTTATCAGTTAGGCACTAACTGACAGAGGTGCAGTTCTGCAGGCAAGTCAAAGGTATGATCAACAGTTGTAAAATGCTGGAGAAAGACCTAACAGAATAAGAAGATGTTTAGTGGAGTCAGAATGCATGACCATGGACAAAAAAGCATTTGTCAATGTTGACTTCAGATCTTGCTCTGAAACCAGACAATTTAAGATTAAAATTGAAATCTGGCCTTTGGCTTCCTCCTGCACAAGTGTATTCAGGAATGAAAAGTTTGATGCAGCACAGAAACTGTCCCAAATGTGTCACACGCAACACGGCTGGCCAGGGAGATATGCACAAAGGAGTGGTTTGCATGCTGGTTTAGTGTTAGTTCGATTAATGTATATTTGGCAAAGAAAAAAGTGGCTCCTTTAAATTCTATGTCAGTTTCAATGGTCCAGTTCATAAGACAAAGGAAGCTAGGACAAGTCTTTTTAATTTTAGTCTTCTCTTTTATTTTTGGAATAAAAAACTGAAGAAAAGTAAACCTATTATGGCTTCTACAGCTTGCAAGGCACAAATTGTCATACCCGTTATTTGAATAATGTTTTCATTTTCCCTTGGCCTCCTTAAAATTATTTGATTATTTTTCCTGCAATTTTGAAGTGTTTTGGCAGTCCTTGGCATTATTTTCCTTTATTTTGTCTTTTTTTGATTATTATCTTCCCAATTGTTGTGGTTTAAGCCCTGCTACACAGCCCACTCACTCACTCCCCCATCCCCCCCCCCTTCCTCCCTCAGCTCTCGTAGGGATGGGGAGGAGAATAAAGAAGAATACAACTCCCACAGGTTAAGATAAGAACAGTCTATTAACTAAGGTATAACACAAATCACTGCTGCTACCACC